>JAGKTI010018544.1:0-17626 GCA_018397915.1 Birgus latro | reverse complement strand
CCGATGAGGAATATTTGACTCAAACGATTTATCTGTTGCAGTTCGAACTCAGGTGTACCAGCCCAAAGGAAGTCGTCAACGTAGATGCATACAATGCCTTTGACTTTGCCACCATTGCTCCAAGAGAACAGCGCTGAATCCAGTGATGACACTTTAGCTCCGAGACTCAACAACTGATCTTTTACGCGCAGATACCAATGCCTAGCAGCATCACAAAGGCCATAAACAGTTTTCTTTAGTCTCCATAACTTACCATTTGCATATTCAGGCGGAGGACGTAAATGAACAACTCTCTTAATGTTGTTACCTTGCAAGTAGGCAGCTTTCACGTCCATAGTGTGGCAATCCCACTGGTTGGTGGAGGCCAAAGAAAGTGCCAATCGCACTGCTTCCTTTGAACAAGTAGGCAAGTCTTTTCGGAGATCCACTGTATCTTCCTCAAATCCTCTGGCGACTAAGCGGGCCTTAACAATAGGCTTTCCATTTTTCAGTTTTTCTGTCACAACCCATCGAACCGTTATGGCACCTTGCCCAGCATCATCTACTTCCTCATACACATCATTATTCTGCCAGTTTGTAATTTCATTTTCTTAGCGCATAATACGGCCTCAGAGTTGAAAAGAACAAGCATTTCTGCGTCATCATCAACCACTTCCCATTCGCTAAGATCCTTCTCCAAATCTATCCAATCAATGCTGCCATCAGAGTCCCTCTTCAAATTATAGCAGTGTTTGTACTTTCCAGTGGCTTTACCTGCCCGACTTATAATCCTTCCAGACACCAACTCTCCACTTTCTGAATGTATTCCCTTTATACGTTGACCAACAGAAACTTTGGGAAGCTGATTAATCGGAACAGAAACTGTGGGAGGCTCATCGATTGGGACCACACCATCTTCCGACTCGTCATCTGGTGGATAGTCATTCGACACTTGCGTAGGATCGTCATTGGGCTTCTCCTGGACAAAATTGTTCTTCTCATCACTGCTGACACCACTTTCAACTGCAGTATCTTGCTCTGGCACTCGCGCTAGACGACATACGTGCACTCGCACATATACACCGCCGTGTCTCACCAGAATTTGTTTCCCATCTCTGCCTATTACATTCCGGGACCGTGCCACTCATGACTGTCATTTCTTTTGTAGAAGACTTCATCTCCATTTTGGATGTCGTTTAGGTCACTCGAACGTACGTTGTGCCGCAGAGCCCTAGCCAAACGTTCATCTGATTCGGTCTTTATAAACTCTTGTCTAGCTAAATGAAGAGCGTTCAAGTTGTCTCTCACAATTTTCGATGGTGATGAAGGTTCCAAGGCTGGAGGATCATTTGCGTACACATTAGGCAGGCCAGTGTTTTGACCAAAAACAAGTTGGTTAGGAGAAAAGCCTGAGTAGTTGGTGAGAGCATTTCTTGCCGATACTGCCCATGCCAAGGCCACATCCAATTCACACTGGCTATCAGCCATTATTTTCCTAACAATGTCACCAATGACTGCATTTTGACGCTCACAGACTCCGTTGCTCCAAGGACTCTCTGCAAACGTTGTCATGATCTCGATATTGAAGGCCTCTCCCAATGCCCGCATTTCTGCATTGTTGAATTCACAGCCATTGTCTGTTAGAATTTTTCTGGGTGCGCCAAACACAACAATCCAGCTCTGAAATATTCCTTTGATAATGGTGGGCGCACACTTATCCGCGATTACTATCGCATTACAATACCTGGTCGCCAAATCAACAAGGACTAAGAAATAATGCCTTCCCCAAGCTTTTAAATCCATGGCTATGGCTTCGTTAAACTTAGACGCCATGGGCAAACTGACTACAGTTTGGGGCTTGGCTTTCTTAAATCTGCAACAGACTGTACAAGCATCAGATACAGTCTTGATAGCCCGTTCCAGTTTTGAACTTTTAATTCCTGCATCTATGATCAGTTTAATTAGTTTTGCCGATGTTGGGTGTCCAAATTGCCTGTGAAGCTTCAAAGCGTTTTTTTCTTCATCACCCCCACGAGATGCCAACATGATTGTTTCACAGAATTCACGATCTAGTCATAAGGAAATTGGAAGTAAGTAATGGCCTGATGGTGAGGACTTTAAATCAATGATAGTTCCACAAATTTTGACCTGGTCAGTTCCAAGGCTAATCAACATTTTTGCTTTTTTCATGGAACATTTACTCAACAGCAAGGGAATATTGCAGTCCACAACATCAGTCACGATGGTAGCACGCATGTTTCCGATGTAGCAGGGCAGAGTAACACGTTTGAGGGAAGAAACTGTGACACCATCAGCAAAAGTAAACGTTGAGCTTGACGCTTCTTCTCTTATAGCATCATATTCGTAATCAGTGAGCTCACTTAGATAGCAATTGATCCATTCAACTCCACATACAGTTGTAGAACACCCTGTGTCTAGAAGAGCACATCCCTTAGATTCTTCTACTAGAGTCTGTGACTTACCTCTACTAGCGGCATCATCCACATAGCCCATAAACAACAACAGATGCACTGTTTCAGAATTCTCTTCTCGACTGCCGTTATTTTCGTATGCATCCGGACAGTCACGTGCCCAATGAAATCTAGAATCACATACGAAACACCTCGATACCTTTCCGTCAGACCCAAGTGGGTTCTGCTTCCTGCCAGTGGATGAGCGTTGGGAAATTCTAGCAGATACGGTTGAACATCGGCCACTACCACGACGTCGATCACGTATTGCACCACCCCGCAACATTCTCCGTCCTCGTCGAGTACCTCTAGCATAAAGTGTTTCGTCACCCTCAACTTCGTCACTCCAAAATACTGGTTCGTCTTTCACCTCCCGGTCGGACATCGATGCCTCGTTCTGCCTGCCAATTTCACCAGTAAAAATACGATTCAGGGCAGATTTCATATTTTCGTATGTCACCTCAGTTATCGTGGACATCACTAGTTGTCGCCCACTGTCTGAGAGTTTGCATGCAGCTAAGAGCATAAAAGCCATCACAGAATTTGGCAGTTTCATGTCCTGCTTTGTAAATTTGAAATAAACGTGCTCAAATTCTGTCACGAACTCCCGAATGTTCATATCACCGGCTCTTCTGAAGTTGTACAGCTCATAAAAAGATGCAAACTGTCAACGTCCTTTGTCCATGAGAAATAAACCGTCTAATTTTTTCAGCAGGATCTGAACACCATCCTTCTGCTTCAGAACATCTGTATCAGTCTGCGAAGACGCCATCCTCGCTCTTCCAGACAATGACAGGTGAATAGCTAAGGCTTGTTTTTCTTTTGCTAGGTCTGTTAGTTCGCACCAAATGCCAATGTCTTTTTTCCAGCTCTCATATGCAGAATCTTTTTCAAGTTTTGGAGGCCACTCAGTCGAACACGACGCCATTCTCGCAACCACGCTCTGCTACCAGTGTAGGAACTAGGCAAACCACACTCACCGGCCTCACAACATAAACTGCCAAGGTTCCCGGTTGCATACCACAGGAACCTTCCGATGACGTCATCACTCGTGACTTAGCAGGTGTGTGCATGCGCACACACACTAACAAAAGCTATATTTCTTGATGCCCTTCAAGCAGCTTGGCTTCTTTAGTTTCAGTCCATGTCCTCTTATTACCCTCTCATTCCACACAAACAGATTTTCTCTGTCAGTTTTATCTACTCCCATCATGGTCCTGAACACTGCAATCATGTCACCCCTCTCTCTCTCCTTTCCTCTAAGGAAGGCAAATCCAGCCTTTCCAGCCTCTCTCTGTACAACAAATCTGCCAGACTGGGGACCATCTTGGTTGCTGTTCTTTTTATTCTCTCATTCTTGTTTATATCTTTCTTTTTGTGTGGGCATCGCACTACTGCTGCATATTCTAACCTGGGGCGGATCATGGCCACTATCAATTTTTTCATCATCTCCTCATCCATGTAATGAAATTCCATTCTTATATTGGTCAAGAGTTTATATGTCTCTAACTATCATGTTAATGTGTTTTTCAGGTGACAAACTATCCTTGACCAGCACTCCTAAATCTTTCTCTTCTCTCACTTTTGTAATTGGTTCATTACCCATCAAATAATTCAGTGATGGTCTCTTGGTGCTTTTACCCATTTCCAATATTTTACATTTTTTTGCGTTGAATTTCATTTCCCACATCAGGCTCCAATCATGTATCCTTTCCAGATCCTCCTGCAGCATTTTACAGTCCTCTTCAATGTCTACCTTCCTCAAGATCTTTGCATCAAAAAGACATGCTTAACTGTTCACTCCATCTACCACATCGTTTACGTAAATCAGGATCATTACTGGAGCTAACACCGAGCCGTGTGGGACACCACTTGTTACTTCTCTCCATCCAGACATCCTGTCCTTTATTACTGTCCTCATTTGTCTGTCTCTCAGAAAGTCTCTCATCCATTCCAGGAGGTTACCCTTCAGTCCTCCCATGTGCTCCAATTTCCACATTAGTTGCTTATGGGGTATCTTGCCAAAGGGTTTCTCCAACTCTAAATACACACATTCCACCCAACTGTCTCTCTCCTGTAGCACGTCAGTCGCTCTTGAGTAAAAGCTCAACAGGTGCAAACATCCGACCTTCCACTTCTGAATCCATACTGACTTTTAGCCAAAATGTTCATCTCCTCCTGATATTTTATCCATCTGTCTTTCAGGATTCTCTCGCACAATTTTGTGACTGTGCTGGTCAGGGACACTAGTCTGTAATTCAGGGGTTCTTCCTTGTTTCCTCCCTTATAAATTGGTACCACATTTGCCCTCTTCCATTCCTGAGGCACTTTCCCTTCTTCCAGAGAACACACAATTAAACTGTGAATTTTATCTGCCAATTGTTCTCTGCATTCCTTCAGTACCCAATTGGAGATTCCATCCGGTCCTGGGGCTTTCCTTACATCTTGAGTTTCCAATAATTTATACACTTCCTGCACTTCCACTTCTATATCTTTTATCACTGCATTTCTAGTCATTCCCTCCCCTTCCATAAAATCCCTTTCTTTAGTGAAAACCAATTGGAAACATTTGTTCATTATTTCAGCTTGCATTGCCACATCTTTATAGACCTCTCCTTCTACTTTGTGTGCTGATTCCTTTCTTTTGTTTCAGTTTGCCATTAACAGATCTATAAAACAATTTGGGTTCATCCTTACTGAAATGCAGAATATCAGTGTATGTATATACCTAGGCTGCTTCCTCCAAGACAAGGGAGGTAGCCGAGACAGGTCGGCACACTCCCAATTGACTCATCCACTCAAACACATTCATTCGCAACTTAGCCCCAAAGGGGAGAAGGGACAGATCCTCGCTGCACCACACCACACGAGGGTCAGCTGCTCAGTGCAGTCATTGACATGCGCAGCAGGGCCCGACAGCAAAGCTGGTTTACCCCTGCCGCATCATACTGGACCCATTCCCATACCCACACCTAACCTGATCAGCTGATCAGACAAAATGTGGAAGAATATCCCCTCAGGGCTGTGTCATCATTTATTCATTCACAATTTCTCTCCATTCATTTCTGTCACGCACAGCCACTCTTTCTTTCTCAACAGACAACCCTCTTGCATCCAACGCTCTCTTCACACTGTCCATCCATCCTATTCGTGGTCTTCCTCTCAGCCTTACACCTCTCACATCAGATCTAGTTATCTTTTTCACCAATTGCTCATTTTCCATTCTCTCCATATGCCCAAACCATCGCAACACCCTCTGCTCAACTCGATCAGCCATCTCCCAAACAATACCAGTTCTCCTTCGCGCTTCATCATTTCTCACTCAATCCATACGCATCATTCCACACATACTCCTCAGACACCTCATCTCCATTACATTCAAACTTTTCCTCTCTGCTACACCCATATTCCATGTTTCAGCCCCATATAATGCAGTCAGTACCACAATACCCTCATACAGCCTTTTCTTTACATCCATTCAAAGCAAACGACATCTAAACACTTTTTTCATTCCTCTCCAGCACCTTTCCAACTTCATTCACTCTGAACTTCACTTCTGCATCTATTCTTCCATCCACAGCAACATGTGACCCTAAATACTTAAAACACTCTTACCTCCTCAAGCAACTCACCATTCAAAACTATGTTCATCCTCCTACCATCTACCAACCTCGTACGCTTCATCACTTTACTTTTATTCTCATTTATTTTCAATTTCCTCCTTTCACACACCCTTCCAAACACCTCTACCAACTGTCTCAATCTCTCCTCTGAATCAGCCACCAGTGCAGTATCATCCACAAACAGTAGCTGCTTCAGATTCCACTCTCTACCATTCCACACTCTACCCCCCCTGTGGTGGGGGGGGACACAGTCTGGCCTCACTATGGGGTGGTACTACTACTCTGCGGCCAGGTTGTGTTAGGAAGAATTCCGCCACCGTATTCCCTGCGTGTCGTAAAAGGCGACTAAAAGGGGCAGGGTGAGGGGACTAGGGACCCCCTCCTCTGTTTTATAGTTCCTAAAAAGAGACAGGCCAAAGCAAGGGTTGGGGGATTGAGTTATCCCCGTATGCTGAAGGTTGGGTCTATGAAGAACATTAATACATAGTGAAATATCAAAGCTCCCCATCCACCTTACCTGGCAAGACACCCACCCCAGGAGGAGATACCCAGGGAGCGGATATGAGCGGCGTGGACTCAGTACAAGATGGGCGCACCTGTGTTTCTCCCACACGCCCCTCTCGTGCTCAGGTAACTCTCCACTGAGGTTACAGTCATGGCAAATTACGCCTCCGCCAGACCAGCCATCACCAGGTTCAGGGTGGGTGCTGTCTGGGGCTAATTCTTTAGCCCCAGACAGCACCCCAGAGTCAGCCACCCACCACCCACTTGCTGCTTCCCTCACTCAGCCACTCTGGGTGACGGCCACCTTGCCACCCGCGCTATAACTCCACAAATGGAGGTCAAGTGACGGCCACCTTGCCGCACACGGGGAGGAGATGGACACTAGCCGCCCTCGCTCTAACTCCACAAAAGGAAACGGTGACGGCCACCTTGCCGCACCTGGGAGACGGCCATCTTGCCGCTCCACTAAATGAACAAAAAGAAAGGTCCATGGCAAGTAACCAGCAGTGGCAGAGCTGTAGCCACAATTGCACCCAAGATCATCCTGGAGTTAACATGGGCAGAATTCACCAAACTTTCGAATCAGGCAGTCATCCCCTCACTAGGGAAAGTCGTAGTGCTAGCACAGCTTGACCCCCTCACCTACGACGGAAACCTCAATGACACACTCGTCCAGGCCCGGCGACTCGTCACCGCCGCATACTCGGGATGCAACAAGGAAACCCGGGAGCAACATGTTTTTAATTCCCTGGTCAGGATTCTCCCCAGCGCTGTCTGGGAGCACCTCACAATCCACAACCCCACGGGAGACTTGGATCAAGATATCCTGCTTGTACGTCGCCTCCCTGCTGCCCGTACTACCCCACAGCAGATTGGCGCTGTACGCAGATTCCCCCCACGAAAACCAGCGCCAACACGCCCTTCTCGCCCACCTCCAGTCCAGCCAAGCCCTCCACCAACGCCCTCCAACCCCAAGGCCCATCCCTCACACAAGTGTCCTGACACAAGAGACACCAATTGGATTTCCATCAACCCATGGGAGTTCACCGCATGTAGCAACAAATGCCCCCTCCACCACATCAGGGAACGATTGAAAGCAGCTTGGAGGAAATCCATCATGCACGGAAGCTGTAAAATTTTCGGTCCTAGAGGATGAGGGCATCGAGGGCGACACTGCCATAGACAACCAACTAGATCCCGGGGGAACGGAGCCCGAGGACGACGATACACCGCAACAGCTGGATTTTTAGGGCTGCCCCCTCACCTCCCCACGGTGAGACTGAATGGGGTAAAGGCAAGGCTGCTAGTCGATACGGGAGCGGCTAGAGATCCTCCCTATACAGTCATTTCTACTCCCGTGACCATTCGACCCTCAGCCCGCTTTTCCCCACCTCAGCTCATCTTGTGGATAAGGGGGACGGCCCCCTGCCCATACATGGGGAAACGCATGCCCTGCGCACAGACACGCACCAAAACATCTCTGCACTACACCCCTTCATCATTTTTTACTCTACTTGTCGGGCATGCGACTGATACCTGGGGCTGGATCTTCTTGAAAAGCTCTGGACAAGCATCGACTGCCACGGGCGGCGACTCCAGTTTAACAAACCTCTGGACTCCAGCCCCCAGCCCATCTGCACATGCATGCCAATCCCCCTGCCGGGGGGGGGTCCCTGACCCCTTGTTCTTGTCCCCCCTGCCCTCACCTTCCCCACTACCATCGCCTCCACCCTCACTGTCCCTCCTCATCACATGGACTAACATTAAAATTTCTTCAGCTGTTGTATTTTCTGCCATCACTGGCCTCAATACTAACAAGGCATATGGACCAGATGGAGTCCCTCCTGTTGTCCTCAAAAACTGTTCTTCTGTTCTTACACCCTGCCTAGGTAAACTCTTTCGCCTATGTCTGTCAACTTGTACCTTTCCTTCTTGCTGGAAGTTTGCTCTCTTTCAGCCAGTCCCAAAGAAGAGTGACCATTCCCAACCCTCTAACTATCGTCCAATTGCTTTAACATTCTGTATCTCAAAAGTTTTCGAGTCAATTCTTAACAGGAAAATCTTAATAGCATCTTTCCTGTCACAACCTTCTTTCTGATCGTAAGTATGGATTCCATCAGGGACACTCCACTGGTGATCTTCTCACCTGCCTTTCAGACTCCTGGTCGTCCTCCTTTCGGGACTTTGGCGAAAGCTTTGCCATTGCACTTGACATCTCAAAGGCTTTCGATCGAGTCTGGCATAAATCTTTAATTTCCAAACTGCCCTCCTATGGTTTCTATCCTTTCTGTGCCTTCATCTCTAGCTTCCTTTCTGGTCGTTCTATAGCCGCTGTTGTAGATGGCCATCGTTCTCGTAGACTTATCAACAGTGGTGTTCCTCAGGGCTCTGTCCTATCACCAACTTTCTTCCTCTTATTCATCAATGACCTAAGCTGTACATCTAACCTATCCACTAATATGCTGATGATTCCACCCTTCACCTTTCCATTCAGTTTCTGCAATGTCCATCTCAGCAGTTACTTCAACACAAAAGGGATGAGGCTGTGGCACACATGATGTCTGGCTTGGCTCATATATCTGATTGGGGTAAAAATAATCTTGTTATTTTTAATGCATCAGAAACTCAGTTCTTACACTTATCAACCCGAATTACCCACTAATGTTTAATAATGTCCAACTCAGTCCTGCATCATCCTTGAACATGGTTGGGGTTTCATTCTCTTGGGATTTGTCTTGGAAAGAACGTATTACATCTCTTGTGAAATCTGCTTCCAAGAGATTAGGTGTGCTAAGCCGATTCCAAACTTTCTTTACCCCTGCTCAGTTTTTGACCTTGTACACGGGTTTTATTCGCCCGTGTATGGAGTACAACTCTCATGTGTGGGGAGGCTCCCCACATGCAGCTCTTCTCAATACGGTGGAGTCAAAGGCTTTTCGTCTCATTAACTCTCCTCCTCTTACTGATTCCCTTCAACCTTTGTCTCTTCGCCACGCTGTTGCATCTTTATCTCACTTTTATTGCTACTTCAACAGTCACTGTTCCTCTGAACTGTCTGCTTGCATCCCTCCACCTCTACGACGGGCACGTAGTATCCATCTAGCAACAAACTCTCATCCCTTTTCTGTCCAGCTCTCTAATGCAAGAGTTAACTGTTACTCCCAGTCCTTCATTTATGCAACTGGTCAACTCTGGAACTGTCTTCCTCTGTCTGTTCCCTGCTTCCTATGATCTCCAGTCTTTCAAACGCAGTGTGTCCAGGCATCTCGAAATCAATGGATCTTGAATTTGGCTCTCTTATGTATTGTTTTTTTTTTTTCTCGGAAGGAAGAGTATGCGGGCTCTTGGCCTTTGGTTCGTTCTTCCTTGCATATGTAAAATAAAATAAATAAAAAAAAACTATTGCAACTTAACAGGCTGTCAGGAACCCCCATTCTTTTCTCCCCCTGCTTACCCCCTGGGGCCTTTTCCTCCTGCCTACTCCCCCCATTCACCTGCCTCCCCCCCTCCACCTGCCTACCCCCATCCCTATACGGTGAACATCGCTAACCTCTCCACCACCCACCTTACCCAACCAAAGAGGCTGGTCGTGGGGGAAGTGAAGGAGGCCGAGCCCTGCACACCCCCTCGTGCCCCCACCCCACTCCCCCCTTACCCCCCCCATCTCTCTCCCCACCAAACAGACAGCCTACGCCACCTGCTCCTGGACTTTCAGGACCTATTTGCATCAGGACCAGCTGATATAGGCCACACCACTGTCCTGACCCACAAGATCCACACTGAGGGACCACCAATTTCCCAACAATCTCGATGAAAAAAAACCCACCAGCGAGCTGAGGAGGACCGGCAGGTCCAGGAAATGTTAGATGCTGGTGTCATCTCACCCTCCACCAGCCCACAGTCCTTCCCCATCGTGCTAGTGAAAAAGGAAGACGGGTCACTGAGATTCTGTGTGGACTACCGACGCCTCAAGGACGTTACCATCAAGGATGCCACGCCCCTGCCCCGAATAGATGACTCCCCCGACTCCTTGTACGGAGCATCATGGTTTTCCACCTTGGACCTCCAGTCAGGGTATTGGCAGGTTCCAGTACACCCCACCGACAGAGACATAACTGCCTTCTCCACCAGCAGTGGGAGACATTACGAGTTTTAACGTCCTGCCCTTCGGACTCTGCAACATCCCTGCCACTTTCTCGTGTCTTATGGAGTCCATCCTTAGTGGCCTCACGTGGGAGACTTGCCTTGCCTACTTAGACGACGTCATCGTCTTTAGCAGGACCTGGGCTGACCACCTCCACCGCCTCAAGAAAATCTTCCAACAGATCAGGCAAAGCAAGTTTAAACTTAAACCATCCAAGTGCGTCCTGGCGGCACTCTTCGTTGCCTTCCTGGGACACATTATCTCCCAGGAAGGGATTGCCCCCGACCCCGACAAGCTTCGTGCCATCGCGGACCTCCCACTACCAAAGGAAGTAACAGAAGTCCGAGCTTTCCTGGGACTAACCTTCTATTACCGGAGGTTTGTAAAGGGCTTCGCTAACATTGCCAAGTCCCTCCACATCCTGATTAAAAAGAGAGAGCCTTTTACATGGACAGAGGACAGAGTTACCACCTTCAACACCTTGATTAATAAATTTATCACAGGCCCTGTCGTTGCCTTCCCCAATAATAACCTGCCGTTTCGCCTATACACGGATGTGTCACTCATCACAAACGGTGCCGTCCTAGCACAAGTATAAGAAGGATGGGAGCACATTATCACATGTGCCAGCAGAACCCTCCATCTGGCTGAAAAGAACTACACTGCCACCAAGCGAGAGTGCCTGGGAATAATCTGGGCCCTAGAGCACTTCCGGGCCTACCTGTCTGGCACTAAAGTCACCATCATCACTGACCATCAGTCGCTCCAATGGCTCCGACAATCAAACTCCCCAAATGCGCAACTCTTCAGATGGAGGGAGACCTTAGAAGATTTCCACTACGAAATCTCCCATCGCCCCGGAAAACTCCACACGAACGCCGATGCCCTGTCCCGGCTCCCTCTACAAACCATCCGCCCCGCATCCGAACTTGTCCAACAGTGGCAAAATAGTAACCGACCAGACTGGATTCCAGCCCACGTCTTTTCTTAACTCAACCAACAAGGCGATCACCTCTTCACACAAACGGGCCACATCGTACTCGACCCCGAAACTGCCCTGGACACCTTGACCCGTCTCCATTCTATCAACAGGATACACCAGTGCACAAAAAAATTACTACACGTGTTTCAAGACATCTACTGGACAGCACGGCCCTCCAAATTGGCCCAACAAGTAGTTCAAGCCAGGACCCACCTATACCAGGTCAGCCAGCCAGGTGACAAGAATAAACCCATCTCGCGCAGGTTAGCTTAGTGACGTCAGCATCGCCTCTCCTCTCAGAGAAGAGAGTTCCAGGTTCCCCATGCTCTCACTTCTCTTTGATCAGCTGTTGTTACTATCACTTCTTATTTTTTTAATATAAAACATAAGGCTGATAAAACAAGTTATTATTTAACGTATAAAATTAACAGTTTATTTCTATAAACTGAAAACAAGGAAATGCAGTAAGAGCGTGAGACAGAGTTACAATAAACAGTTAAGATGAAACTAACAGTGTTCATTACTCATGACTCATAAGACAAAGCAATTTACGTAGAAAAATAAAATACACTGTAATATAATCCCAATAAACAATAACTAACCTAAGAATGAAAATATTTGGTCTATTAATAATGTGAGCTTGTACTGAACACAGCACAGTGTTAATGCAGTGGGTCTGTGTTATACTTTATGACATTATTTTCCTCTGTTTTCTTAACAGGCTTATACAGGATCCTTTTGTTTGTTGAAGGTAATAATTCTTAAATATTTAAATGTCTCATCCTAAAGAATACTGATATTCTTGCAAAAAATTCAACCACATCTGATAGTAAACATATTCCAGTGTTTTCTGTCTCTGAGGAGAGAGTCTTAACACATCTGGGACCTTCCCTCAGACTTTCACCTTGAATAGCTTTGAATACTTCTCTCATTATATGTAACTGAGAAGAAAATTCTTCTGATTGCATATACAGTTGTCCTCTGCTAACCATTTCAGTCCATGATTTTCCGCAGTTCTCTGCCCTGTATCCTAAATGGGGATACTTATTGGAGAATTTCCTTACAATATAGCCACCTATATATGACAAGGACTCATCTTCTATAACACTGCCAGTGGATATTGCATTTACCTTTCCAGGTGAGAGATTTTCATTATCTACACTGATTTCTTCAGATATGTTATCATATTCCTTATCAATATCTAACTCCAAATTCTTAAATACTAAACTCGTTAGGCAGTTTTCCAGAGCCAATTCATGGTCACTTGAATCAACAGGTTTGGAGGTTTCACCTGGCACAGTCTTATCGAGCAAACGTTTATCAGTCTCATCTCCTAGACTTATATTTTTTGTTTCACTGACCAAGTGAACATCCCTTCCCAACACATACTTTCTCAGTCTATATTTAAAGTTGACTGCATCCGGGTAATCCTGAGGTCCACTTATTTGTCTTATACACCCAAAGAAATGTTCTGGGCAATCCTGATTCAGTCTTCTGGTCATTAAGAATTCAAGATTATAGCCACCTCTCAACATATGAAACAGTCCTTTAAGTGAAAAGCTTGATAAAATTATTCCTCTCTGAAAATTGTACAGTGACTTACTCTCATAGTTTCCATGACATCAATCATGTTATCTAAAATGTTTACCTGTGTTTCCAAATTCATTCCATATGCACAAAGCTCTTTTTTGTCACTGTACATAGATGAGTTCATCACATCTATCCATTCATCTACCAGTGAAATAAATTCGGCAGTTGCTTTCCAATTCTTGCTTTCTAGAAGACCCTTGTCACCTAAATACTGTAGAGAATTTGATCAGGTCATTGACAACAACTGTGCAGCATACTTAACTCCCTGCCATTGCTGAACATTTACGTTAAGATGAATATCACTTAATTTATAAGCCAAGCCATACTCAATTTTAGTCTTTGCTAGCATTTCGCCTATGCTTGCAACAGTAACAAAGTCTCCATTGCCCAAAACAAAACCAGAATTAAGAAAATTGTTTCGGATGAGCTTTATCAGGTGAGGCACATCAGCAAAAAGAAATATTTCCCTTTCAGCACATGGAATGTTGAAGGATATCCTCTTTTTTATAGGATCAATACCAAATTCTTTCCATACCCACATATTATAAGGTCCCAGATCATCCACTACTGCTACCTGCTGACTCTACACCCTTAATTATTTCTAACAAAATCTTATGCATATTTGATTCATCAAATGCAAAATATATTGGCTGTTTCCAATTACTAGCTAAACCTCTTAGCATTACAACTTGTACATTCTTGTGCGGCTTATAGAGTGTATCTGTAGCTTTATCGTAGCTCCACTGCTTAGCAAGGCTCATTTCATCAAATGATATGACAGTAAGCTTTTCTACTGGGCTTAAAGTATCTGACTTTGATTTCATAAGTGACAGGACAGAAGATAAAAGCCCAGGCTCACAAACAAAGTTCTTAGCTGCGGCAGTACTGCGGACTGCGATAGGCGAAGCTGACGTCACTACACCTCACTCCCCCACTAATCACCTGCGCAACCTGAGCAGGCTGGCTGACCTGGTATAGGTGGATCCTTGTTCAAGCCTGCTGGGCCTGTGCCCTCGGGAAGGACATCACCCGCACCTCCGGCCCCGCCGGCAGAATCATGGCTCACAAACCCTGGTAACTCCTGGCCGTGGACGTAGTAGGCCCCTTACCACCAAAAGCCAGCTACCATTTCATAATGACAGGTGCTCCAAGTTCCTCATTGCCTGTCCAGCCAAGGAACACCACACTGTGGCAGTAGCTGAAGCCCTCGTCCGCCACGTCTGCCTCTATTTTGGTATTCCACAGGTGCTACATTCTGATAACACGCCGGAATTCACCGGGAAAGTATGGCAAGAACTCGCCACCCTTTTTGGATACCAAATTTCCCACTCCTCTCCCTACTGGCCTCAAGGAAATGGCATATGTGAAAGTAGCCATCGCACCCTCTTAAATCAGGTGCGCACCCGAGTAGAGGAGACTCAAGATGAAGACTGGCCCACCAACGTAAAGATCGTGCAGTGGGGACTAAACACCTGCCCCAGAGACGATGGCATATCCCCCCACGAGCATGTTTTCGGAGAAGCCCCGCTCCCCCTCCCCCTCAGACATCACCTCAAACCACCGACCAAGCCCCCAGTGTCCGACCCCCTTCACCACCTAAAAGCAGATTACACCACCTGCAAAAGCACCAAGATCTCAAGCCAGACACCAAACCCACCAACCCATACAAGCCAGGAGATACAGTTATGGTGGCCCAACTACCGACCCCGCACAAACTGGCCCCTTGATTCACGGGCCCCTACACTATTACCCACATGCCCAATCCATATCAAGTCACCATCGACTGTCATAACACCCCGTGCACATGCTGTAATAGACACGTCAGACCGTACATGACGAACAAACCCCCACCCGCTCCACCACCTACGTCCCCCAGCCACACAGCTGCATCTTTCCCCTCCACCCCCACCTCTCCCTCCGATTCCTATTCCCTGTACCTTACCCCCTCCCTCTCCTCCACCTCATCTCTCATCTCCTCCTTACCTGCCACCTCTTCATCCCACTCATCCCCCCCTACCTCCACCTACCCCGCCCCCGACACCGAATCACCTCACTCGCATGCTTATGCTACCTCTCCTGAGCCATCCAGCATGCCACATTCCACAAACTTTAATCCACCACCCCTCCTCACACCATCATGTCCTAAGCATCTTGCACCTCCTGCACAGCTCATACCATCCCCTCCACGCCGCATTTCACCAGCTAAACCCCCCTCTCCCATCCCCGCCACCCCACCACCCGTGCCGTTTTCACCTCCACCATCAACCACAAACTGCTGCTCCACATCCCACACCCCACCACATCCCTCTCCACCCACACCCAAACTCACCACCTCCATCACCCTATCTGGGTGAGTCTCACGCCCACCCCAGCGATACACCGCCACCCCCTCCCCATCGCCACCCACCACCCCAACGCTGCCAAACACCAACCAAGTGACATACCGTATTCACCAAGCCATGCTAACAGCCCAGCCACACGCACTCCCAGAGGACATCATCACCTCCAACCACCAGCATAAAACGCCAGCCCTCCCGTCGGTGGCCAGCATTCAGCTACAGCCCACCATCACCACCACACCGTCTCCGGCTATGAAGATCCGCCGTGTCACCTGGGCCCCCATCACGGGCAAGAAAAAACGCGTTTGGGGACCAGATTCCTTCACCACCCGCTGGACCTCCCTCCTGCAACACTTCACACCACAACACCTGTCCGCCACCACTACCACCTCCAGGCTATGTGCAGTGTGCCTCAAAGGTATGGGCAGTAACTCCATCTTTTGCAGCATTTGTGAGAACTGGGAACATAAGAGATGTAGTGGTTTTAGAGGTAGACTGTGAGATAATGCAGATTTTGTGTGTGTGGTGTGTTGTGGAGAGCATATATATAGATTGTCAGGTGGAAAGGATTGATCTTGCTGGTGAGTCTCTTGAGTGTGTGGAAGAGTTTTATTATATGGGAGACATGTTATGTGCTGGAGGTGGGACTGGAGCGAGCTCTTTGGCTAGAGTGAGGAGTGGTTGGAAGGTCAGGGAGCTGTTGCCTCTCTTGACACTGAGAAGGCTCTCCCTGCTTGCTAAGGAATCTTTGTGTGTGGCATATGTTAGGAGTGTAATGCTGTATGGTAGTGAGACCTGGGCAGTAAAGGAAAAGGATACTGTATTTGTAGGCTCAAACATACAGAATTGACAATGATTAGATGGATGTGTAGTGCATCCTTGAATGCAAGGCATGGGGGGGCTAGGTTTACAGCTAAAGAACTGAGGGGAAGAATTGGACTAGTGTATTGTTTTTGTGATGAGGAGGGGTAGACTGAGATGGTAAGGACATGTGGAAGGGATGGAGAATGACAGTTTGGTGCAAAAAGTAATAAATGTGAACATTCAGGATAGGGTTGTGAGAGGCATACCAAAAAAGACCTGGGATGAGGTCAGGGATAAGGGACTGAACAGGAAGGCTGCCAGAGATTGAGCAGGATGGAGAGCTGCCTTTTGGCAGCCAAGGCCGATGTATGCAAGCATGTTGGAGCCCTTATAAATGATATGATGCAGTACAAATCTCATTATGCCTTAACTGTCTCCACCTCAGAGGCAACAGCACCTGAGGATACATACCAGAAATATCCACCAGACAGACCTAATGGCCATCGATGGGACTCATCAGAAGATATGGAGAGAGAAGGTAAGAGTTTTAAGATGTAGTTTTTCACTGTCTTGTTCGCACAGTCTTATACCCACAGTCTTATACCCACTGTCTTGTTTGCACAGTCTTATAGCTGTAGGTTAACAGATGCATCCTATAGTGTTTGTCTATTGGTGTTAGGATTACTTGTATATTTTCAGCATATTCGTTTACATAAATGTGGCAAACTGCTTTGTACATTCCACAAATCCTCCAAAGGAAGTTTTGTATATGGGGAAATTCACCTTACATATAATCGTCATCCCGTCCCTATTCTCCATCACAGGCATGTGGGTAGCATCCTGAAATTAATTAAGGACATGGTCAAGTAGGAATAAAAATCAGTCAGGTGCACGGGTTAATTGCCTCCACATTTATTTATCCACCATTCAAACCTCTGAAATTTGAAGACTTGTTTCATGAGTTATATAACATCCACAGCTGAGGTGATGCACATTTTGATGAAGCATTTATTTTTGTTCATCACATTTTAATTCTTCAGCATCAATACCTGTTTTATTATATGTATTTTTTGATCTATTATTTTAATACTTTCACTTGCTAAATAATGGAATATGTTATTACCTACTTTATTCTTCCATATTTCATCATCATCATCATCATCATCATCATCATCATCATCATCATCATC
>JAGKTI010018543.1:0-17627 GCA_018397915.1 Birgus latro | reverse complement strand
AAGTGGTAAAAAATTCCCATAAATGTAAATCATAATTTCCTGCTTTCTATTTTTTCATGCATGGTTACCACTAGTATTGAAGTGCACCAGCTGTGAAAAAGGTGAATGCCATTGATTTTCATGTCTGGTACCTAAACTAAGCTGCCAACTCAGTGAACAGCTGTGCCTAACTTACCTCAAATTCATCCTTTTGGGGTTAAATTTAAATGAATTCATGCTTTGTGTTCATTATTTTAGTGCACTAGCTGTGAAAAAGGTGAATGCCAGTGAATTTCATGTCTGGTGCTTACTTTCAGCATGCTGTATTCTGGTGAACACTTTTGCCATACCTAACTCTTATTGACCATTTTTCTGGTAACAGTTTACATCTTTTACTGTATTTGATGCTTTGTATCCAATAATTTAGTGCATAAAATGTGAGAAAAGATGATTTTCATAGTGGTTGCCACGTCTGATACTAACTTACACTAAGCTGTCAACTCAGTGAACACCTATGCCTTACTTAACTGAGATTCATCATTTTGGGGTTAAAATAAAATGAATTCGTGCTTTGTGTTCATGATTTTAGTGCATAAAAAGTGAGAAAGGATTTTCATATTGATTTCCATGTCCGATACTTACTTACACTATGGTGGCAAATTGTGAGCACCTATCCCCTACTTGCCTCTAAATCATCATTTTTTAGTTAAAATTCAATTAATTCATGCTTTGTGTGCATTATTCATGTGAAAAGGGACTTAAATAAGTGCTATGCATGTCCAGTAGGGAGGTAGGAAGGTGGTTTTCTGATTTAGGTTAGGTTAGGTTAGGGTCAGGAATGACCGGTTCGGGAGCTACAGCGCCACTATCCGGGCAAGACCACTGTCCGGACATGCCTTTGGCTCTATTACGTCGGATAATGGAGGGATTACTATATATATTTATATATATCTGCCTATCTATTTGTCTTTGTCTGTCTATCTCTCTGTCTGTCTATCCATCTGTCAGTCTCTCTCTCTCTCTGTCTATTACCAGATGCCTTAATCCTGTATGGGGTGGCTATAAACATTTCACCTCCATGTCGCCCTGTCCCCCGCCATTTCACTGCCCTGCTCCAAGCTCACACCCCCCTCTCTCATATACCTCTCCACGCCATCCCTCCATCTCATCCTCGACCTCCCCCTCCCTCTTCCCCCCTCCACTCACTCACATACACTCCTCGTCAGTCTTTCACTCTCCATCATCTCCACATGGCCAAACCACATCAGTGTGTCTCTCCAAATGCTTTCTGTCACATCTACATCCAGACCACAAGCTCCTTCACTTCCTCATTTGTCAGTCTGTCTCTCCATATGACTCCCCATGCTCCTCTCGAATAACTCCTGTCCACTGCTCTCACTCTTGACATGTGTCCCTCCAACAAAGTCTGAGCTTCACTTCCATATATTAGTTGGTATCACAATACTGTCATGTAGTAACTTTTTCACTTCCATGCGCACTTCCCTGTTTCTTATCACTGCTTTCAAGGAACCAGCATCCTTTCTTCCTTGTTGTACGCTTTCAAGCACATCATCCTATAAACTTCCATCCATACTCATAATGCTACCCAAGTACTTAAGTGCATTCACATTTTCCATTTCCTCCTCATCCAACCTCACTGTACATTCACTGACTTCATTTCTCTCGAAGACCATAACTTGACTCTTCCCTGCATTCACCTTTACATTCCATTTCTTACACACTCTTCCAGACTCATCCACCAAGCCTTGATACTCCCCTTCATCTTCACTTAACAGTATCATCTGCAAACAACAGTACAGGGAGTTTCCAAACACTGCCCTCTCTCATTAGGGCCGCTCCAACATCCACTGGCCTACCTTGTATCTCTTTTATAACCCCATCAATATACATATTGAACAACCTTATAGACATGACACATCCCCGTTTCAATCCAACCTTCAAATAGAAAAATTCACTTAGTTCACTGTGATCACGCACTTCAGCCTTAGTACCCAAAAACATACTCTTCACTGCTTCACAGCATTCATCAAGTTCCCATCTACTCCATATATTCCTAATACTTTCCAAAATCCTTGTCTATCCACCCTATCATATGCTTTCTCCATATCCATGAAGGCTGCATACAACTTCTTTCCCTTCTCTAGAAACTTTTCCAGTAAAGATCTAAGAGTGAATATGTGATCTGCACAAGCTCTTCCCTTCCTAAAACCTCCCTGTTCTTCTCCAACTAATTCCTCTGTTATTTCCCTAACTCTGTCAATAAGTATCCTACCATTTACTTTTCCTGATACACTGAGAAGACAAATTCCCCTATGATTGCCACACACTTCTTTTTCCCCTTTTCCTTTATACAGGGAAATAATTGTGCTTGATTTTCAATCCTCCGAGGCTCTACCTTCCTCCCTGGCCAAACTGCACAACTTTCGCATCCATTCTGCTACTATCCCTCCCCCATGCTTCAGCATTTCACCACACACTCCCTCAATTCCTTGGGCTTTCCCCATTTAGAGTTTCTTCACTGCTTCCACAACTTACATCCTACTGATTTCTTCCTCTCTTCTCACATCCCTCCTTCTCCCAGCCATTACCCAGCCACTTATACTCGTATTACTTTCATTCTGTATGTTGAACAGTTCCATAAAATGTTCTCTCCATCTGCTCACTTCTTCTCCCTTCTCCACTAGTAATCTGCCATTTTTATCTTTCACTCCCCGACTAACGTCTTTGACACCCTCTCTAACTTTCTTTACCTCTTTCCAAAATATTTTCTTACATTCCCTCCACTTTACACCCAAATTCCTTCCAAATTCCTCATCCACTCTTTTCTTACTCTTTCTTACTAATCTTTTCACTTCTCTGTTCCTCTCTACATATAGCTTTCTCTTCCGTCTCTCAACTTCTTCCATACCCCTGTTCCTCATCCACTCACTATATGATTTCTTCTTTTGTGCCACAGCCTGTCTCACCCCTTCATTCCACCATGCTGTTCCTTGCACCCCCTTTTGTCTTATCTTCATCCCACACACCACCTCACATGCTGCACAGATTTCTTCTGTGAATATCTTGCACGCACCTTCCACGTCCCCTCTGCTCCAGTCCATATTTACCCAGTCTCTCGTCCACTTCTCTCTTATATTCTGCCTTTTTTCCATCCACTTGCAACCTTTCCACCCTCCTTGCATGAACTACTTCCTCCTGTCCTTCTTTTCATCTATTCCCCCATTTCATTTGGACCTTGATTCTCACCACCACCAAATGGTGATCAGAAAGTCCACTCCCCTAGTCTGTATATGCTCTTGCATCCATTACACACCTTCTCTTCCTATCATCCTATCTATCTGTCTGTTGCCAGACGCCTCAATCCCGAACGGGGTGGCCACAAACAAATTGCCTCCATGTCACTCTGTCCCCTGCCATTTCACTACCATGCTCCCAACTCACACCCCCCTCTCTCATATACCTCTCCACTCCATCCCTCCATCTCATCCTCGGCCTCCCCCTCCCTCTCGCCCCCTCCACCTCACTCACATACACTCTCCTCGTCAATCTTTCACTCTCCATGCTCTCCACATGCCCAAACCACCTTAACGTGTTTCTCCTAACGCTTCCCATCACATCCTCAACCACACCACAACTCTCCTTCACTTCCTCATTTGTTGGTCTGTCTCTCCATGTATCCTATCATCCACACACACATAATCAGTCATTGCATTCTGTTCATTCATTTCACCACCCACCCTTCTCATCACTCACCATGTATCTCTGTGGATCATATTTTGTCTGAAAAGGGTATTGGCTATCACCAACCCCCTCCCGGCACAGATGTCCACTAATGCACTGCCATTCTCATCCACCTCTGCAGGCACACCCCACTCACCAGCTGCTCCATCCACCTTCACATTCCCTGCTTTACCATTCATATCTCCTATCTAAAACACTTATTCCTTTCAAGCTTTTCCATGGATGTGGGTTGGCGGAGGGTTAGTGCCCCTCCACGGAAAACAACAGATTAAAATTATGAATAAGATATGAAACGTTTTTTTTTTTTCTCCCCTGGAGATTAATGTTTATAGTCTGGGACAGCATCTCGTAAGAATGGATGGCTATTTAATTAATTTCAGACAAACCCTGTTAAAGTGTTGAGTGTCAGTAAAGGACCTAACCTATTGATTTTGATAATATGTCAAAGGTCAAGGTTATGTGAGAGTAAGCTAAAACAGTTTTTGTGTGATTTACACCAAACTTGATGGAAATGTTGAGTGTAAGACAAGGATGAAGGAAGTCAGTTTTGAGACCAGTCAGCTAGAGGTCAAGGTCAAAGTTGAGCTGTTGTGTTTTTCTGTGTGAATGGAATACCTAAAACAGTTTTGATATGGTTTGGACCAAGCTTGGTGGAGGGTCACCCAAGGGTTTGCTCTATTGTCTTTGAGAGAATAGGTCAAGGTCAATTAGCAAAGTTGACTTAAACAGTTTCTTTTCTAATTTAGACCAAATTTCGTGGAAGTGTTGAGGATATCCCAAGGATGAAGGGAGTTGAATCTGAGAACAAACAATCAGAGGTCAAAGTCGTAGGGTAAAGTCAGAGTTCAGCCTGTGTGTGTTGTACTGGTATTTAATCAATACTTATCAGCATTTGTTCTTTCTGACAAGGAGAGTTTATTTTCACCCCTGTTTGTTTGTTTGTCTGTTAGCAGGATTACTCAAAAACTAAATGAGAGATTTGGACCAAATTGGGTGGGTAGATAGCCCATGTCCCAGGGAAAAATTGTTTAAATTTTTGGGACTGATGTTTGTTAGTTTGTTTATCTGTTCAGAGGATTACTCAAAAACTAAAAGAGAGATTTGGACCAAATTTGGTGGGTAGGTATGTAATGCTGTAATTTTAAGAGTAATTTAAGTATAATTTAAGTTAGTATAAGTGTAATATAAGTTAATATAAGCATAAGTTAGTATAAGTATAGTATAAGTGTAGCCTTGAACCCCTGATTATGATTCATCTGCAAAATGTAGGGGGTGATCATCAAATTCTATATTCAGGATTGTTCCCTGTTAATATTCATAGTATAAGTGATACTCTATTAATAGAGGAACTGTATAGAGCGATTATGTAAGTGAGTGTCATGGTGCTTGGGGCAGTCAGTTCTCAAGGCAGAGATAGAGACGTAAATTTTAGCAAGAGATTATTATTCGCGAAAATTTATCTTCATACTTTGAATTCGAAGTTTGTAAGTCAGAATTGGTGATATCATCTTTTTGTACAGTGTAGTAGTGAATTAAAGCTTAGTTAAATCCTAATTGCTGATAATAGAAATTTGCAACCGTGAAATTTGCATTACATTTGCATTTAATCATGTACCCTGATGCGTGGATGTAATTAGTTCCAAGCACTCATGTGTTTGGGCTTCGGTGTAATTGTTAATCCCATACGCTTGTTACAAAATTTTAAACATCGTAAGTCAACCCATCCGTGTGGGTCGAGTGTGAACACATTTTTCATATTCCTTGTTAATAGGTTTAAACTGAAATGCTGCAGAGAGATCAGTCAGAGTCGTAGTCAGTTCCGTTAGAACAGCCGAGGTTATATAAGACTGCACGTGGCCTATGGGAGTCACTTTCCCACTGCCCTCATATTTTGCAGGTGAGTGTTGGTACGCTCAGTATCCTCCCCCTCTTCCCTTTGTTCCTATAATGTAAATCCTCTCATACATATTAGTAGGTTGACTTGTCAGTGTTTTCCCCTAGTTCCTTTTGTATCAGGTCACTTTCCCACTGCCCTCGTATTTTGCAGATTGTCGCTATTCCTTCGTTTTGCCTGGTCACACTAGTGGTGAAACCGACTGGTTCACTTCGTCTAATGCCCGCTACACTAAAAATTCCCCTTTCCCCCCTTTTCTGATTCATGTACCCGAATGTGAATTAGCTGGTCCACTGAAATTACTTTAACTTCGTATATATATTTGTGAATATTGGAAACGAATAATAAACCTGCGTGTATCTAGTCCTTGGAAGTTATTGTAAATTGTATTCCGTATTTCAAGTGTCGATTCGTTTACATAGTTCCTCTATTAACACTGTACAGTATTAGCTGAGTGTGATCACTGAGGTAAAATTGTGGGAAAAAACTCAGTCCCAAGGGTATACTCTACAGTGGTATCATTCCAAGGTCATTTCCCAAGGAGCCCTCTCTAGGCCATGGGATTGCTGGGTTCGTGTTGAAGGTATCATCATGAATTTATTAATTTAATATGTGAGATTGCTAGATACACTAGAGATAGTATTATTTGGAATATTTGGTTAAGAGATGAAGATTATATATATCAGTGTATGTAAATATTAAATTGGACATATATCCAGCTGTGAAGAACACCATACATATTAGTGTGATAAAAGCCCGAGAATTCAATCAGCTGTGGTGGTTACACATTTGAAATTATTGATCCTTGTTAAATTTAGCGTGCCCTGTGGCAATTTCAGTGCGAAAGAGAATTTATCCTTCAGTTTCTAGTAATTCATAGTCGGTAAAGTAACCTATGTTTAATTTGATCTAACATCTTGTTTTTTATATTTGTATGTTTAGAATTAGTAAATATTAGGTTAAGTTTAAGTTGAGTTTGAGACTTATTATCCCCTTGGGAGTTTTCATCATAAGATTGGGTGGCCCGGAAGATGTACTACTATCTTACTACTCACGCGCTCTAAACAGCATACGCTACCCTAGTTACTTATTCACAAGGGCCCAGAAGTCTTCATCTTTCTTTCTTGGTGGAATGATTTTCCCAGCATATGCTGGGTGGTGGCAGCCTCCTCTTTGAAACTCTGATTCCTACGGTGAGTCATAAAAAAAAAATCTTGCAGGACACTAGTGTCAGTGGTCGGCATCAGTATTTTCTCATTTATTAACACAGAGGTAAAAAAAAAAAAACTGCTTGACACTGGTGACCGGAGTGGTGGGATTTGTTAGACTGGCTGAATTTCCCGTCATTTCATAAGAGGTAAAAATTTGACCTCTACAGATATCCCATGTCCTAGGAAACAGTCAATTAATTTTTGGGACCGATCCAGATCATATTACAGATTCTGGATCCACAAAGCATTTTTTGCGAAACCATAATTAGTGATGAGAAAACCTAACCTGTTATGAAGGGTGGTTTGGAAATTACATTGCCTTTGTTGGAGAGATGTGCTCCACTTAGTGCTTCTCTAGTTATTCATGGCAGTACCAGTTTAAGTTTGCTGAGGGAATTTCTTTTGCTAGTTACTTGTATTCATTGACTTTATATCGACACCACATGTATGCAGAACCTTCCATAATCCCTCTCTGTTTACCTTGTATGATTTTTCCACATCTGTAAATGGACCCTACCTCACTCCATCCTTGGATGGGAAAAGAAGTATGGATGATGATGATTTTTTTTTTTTTTTTATGCAAGGAAGAAGGAAGCAAAGGCCACAGGCCTGCATACTGTTCCTTCCAAGAAAAAGCAAAAACAATACAAAAGAGAGCCAAATTCCAGATCTGTTCAATTCGAGATGCCTGGACACACTGCGTTTGAAAGACTGGAGATCACAGGAAGCAGGAAATACAGACAGAGGAAGACAGTTCCAGAGTTGACCAGTTCCATAAATGAAGGACTGGGAGCAACGGCCAACTTCTGCATCAGAGAGTTGGACAGAAAAGGGATGAGAGCTTGTTGCTAGACGGGCACCACGCGCCCGTCGCAGAGGTGGAGGGACGCAAGCAGACAGCTCAGAGGAACAGCGACCACTGAAGCAGCGACAGAAGAGAGATAAAGGTGCAACAGTGCGGCGAAGAGACAAAGGTTGAAGGGAATCAGTAAGAGGAGGAGAGTTAGTGAGACGAAAAGCCCTTGACTCCACCCCACCGAGAAGAGCCGCATGTGGGGAGCCTCCCCACACACGAGAGTTGCACCCCACACACGGGCGAACAAAACCTGTGTACAAGGTCAACAACTGTGCAGGGGTAAAGAAAGTTCGGAATCGGTTTAGCACACCTAATCTCTTGGAAGCAGATTTCACAAGAGACGTAATATGTTCTTTCCACGACAAATCCCGAGAGAATGAAACCCCAAGCATGTTCAAGGATGATGCAGGACATAACTGTTCATTATTAAACATTAGTGGGTAATCTTGAGGAAGATTTTGTCGGGTTGATAAGTGTAAGAACTGAGTTTTTGATGCATTGAAAATAACAAGATTATTTTTACCCCAATCAGAGATATGAGCCAAGTCAGACATTAGATGTGCCATAGACTCATCCCTTTTTTGTTGAAGTAACTGCTGAGATGGACGTTGCAGGAACCGAATGGGAAGGTGAAGGGTGGAATCATCAGCATATGAGTGGATAGGGTTAGATGTACAGCTTAGAAGGTCATTGATGAATAAAAGGAAGAGAGTAGGTGGTAGGACAGAACCCTGAGGAACACCACTGTTGATAGGTCTAGGAGAGGAACGATGGCCGTCTACAACAGCGGCTATAGAATGACCAGAAAGGAAGCTAGAGATGAAGGCACAGATAGAAGGATAGAAACCGTAGGAGGGCAGTTTGGAAATTAAAGATTTATGCCAGACTCGATCGAAAGCCTTTAAGATGTCAAGTGCAATGACAAAGCTTTCGCCAAAGTTCCGAAAGGAGGATGACCAAGAGTCTGAAAGGTAGGTGAGAAGATCGCCAGTGGAGCGTCCCTGACGGAACCCATACTGACGATCAGAAAGAAGGTTGTGACAGGAAAGATGCTTTAAAATTTTTCTGTTAAGAATTGACTCGAAAACTTTTGAGACACAGGATGTTAAATCAATTGGACGATAGTTAGAGGGTTGGGAATGGTCACCCTTCTTTGGGACTGGCTGAATGAGAGCAAACTTCCAGCAAGAACGAAAGGTACAAGTTGAAAGACAAAGGCGAAAGAGTTTACCTAGGCAGGGTGTAAGCACAGAAGCACAGTTTTTGAGGACAACAGGAGGGACTCCATCAGGACCATATGCCTTTTTAGTATTGAGGCCAGTGATGGCAGAAAACACATCAGCTGAAGAAATTTTAATGTCAGTCAAGAGGAAGTCAGAGGGGGGAAGTGATGGAGGAATAGCACCAGAATCGTGTAAGGTGGAATTGGAGGAGAAAGTCTGAGCGAAGAGATCTGCTTTATCAGTAGAAGAAATAGCTACAGAGATATCAGAGTAGAAAAGAGGAGGGAAGGATGATGAGGTAAAGTTGTTAGAAAGGTTTTTGGCAAGGTACCAGAAGGAGCGAGAAGAATTCGAGTTGGAGAGTTGGGAACATTTAACACGGATGAAATTGTTTTTAGCAGAGCGAAGAACAGACTTAGCACGATTCCGGGCAGAAATATATAAAAGGTGTGATTCAGTGGTGGGTTGGCTCCGGTACCTCTTATAGGCCCTCTCCTTGTTGCGGACAGCATTAGAACAAGCGTGATTAAACCAAGGCATTCTTGCATTAGTCAGAGGATATGAGAAAGGAATGTATGCTTCCATGCCCGAGAGAATAACCTCCGTAACGCGCAAGGCACACTCAGATGGCTCCCGGCCAAGGAAGCAATAATCATTCCATGGAAAATCAAAGAAGTACTGCCTGAGGGCCTCCCAATCTGCAGCTCCAAAGTGCCACAGGCGGTGTTTCTTTGGAGGGTCCACAGGCCGTACTGGAGCGATTGGACATGTTAAGGTAATAAGATTATGATCGGAGGAGCCCAACTGAGAGAAAAGATGAACAGTGTAAGCAGAAGGATTAGTTGTTAGGAAAAGGTCAAGTATGTTGGAACTCTCTCCAAGGCGGTCAGGGATACAGGTAGGGTGCTGTACAAGCTGCTCTAGGTCATTATGGATAGAAAAGATGTAGGCTTGTTCACCAGGTGGATCAGTGAAAGGAGAGGAGAGCCAAAGGTGGTGGTGAACATTGAAATCTCCTAGAATGGAGATTTCAGAGAAAGGAGAAATGGATAGAATGTGTTCCATCGTAGAAGTAAGATAGTCAAAGAATTTTTGATAGTCAGTAGAATTAGGAGATAAGTAAACAGCACAGATATATTTAGTCAGAGATTGACAGGAAAGCCGAAGCCAGAGAGTAGAGAATTCAGAAGAATCAAGTTCAGGAACACGAGAACAAGATAGATCGTTGCGTACATATACGCAACAGCCACCTTTGGCTTTGAAACGAGAATAGAGAAAGTAGGAGGATACAGAAAAGGGTTTGCTGTCAGTTGCCTCAGACAGCTGAGTCTCAGTGAGAAAGAGAAGGTGAGGTTTAGAGGAGAAGAGGTGGTGCTCGACAGCGTGAAAGTTAGAGGAAAGGCCGCGAATGTTACAGAAATTAAGAAGGAGTGAGTCAGAAAGTGGTTCCAGGCAGCTCTTTGAGTCGTCACCGGGAGAGGGGCGGATGGTGGGGAGATTTATGGTCCCCCCCTCCTGGGGACTCCGAGGCATGATTTTTGTGTGCCACTTCGAAGATAAATTTTGAAAAGGAAGTGTAGTGTGTAGCGTGTATGTAGTTTGGTGTTGACAGTTAGAGAAACTTGTATTGGAGAGCATGCTGGTCTACTCTCTGTGTAACTGAGACACTGAAAAAGTTCAGCAAAGGAGGATGGCCAGGAACAAGTCCTGAGGGCTGATGAAACTGGAGCTCCAGCTCTCCCTGTCATCAGCTTTCCATCCTCCTTGGGAGTACTGCCCTGCTCGACTGGTGCTACAATCTCCTCACCTAAAACTGATGATGATGATGATGAATTGTATTAATGAGCCTTATTTTTCTTTGTTCCTTCTTTCTTTCTCTACATGAAAGTAGATTACTAGTGGAGAAGGGAGAAAATGTGAGCAGATGGAGAGAACATTTTAAGGAATTGTTGAACATAAAGAATGAAAGTAATGTGAGTATAAGTGGCTGGGAAATGGCTGGGAGAAGGAGGTATGTGGGAAGACAGGAAGGAATCAGTAGGATGGAAGTTTTGGGAAGTAGTGAAGAAAGTCAAAATGGGGTTAGCCCCAGGAATTGATGGAGTGTGTGGTGAAATGCTGAAGCATGGGGGAGTGATAGTAGTAGAGTGGATGTGGAAGATGTGCTGATTGGTCGGGGAAGAAGGTAAAGTCCCAGAGGATTGGAAGTCAGGTATAATTATTCCCCTGTACAAAAGAAAAAGGGAAAAAGAAGTGTGTGGTAATCGTGGGGGCATTTGTCTGTAGTGTAATAAGAAAAGTGTATGATAGGATACTTATTGACCGAGTTAGGGAAATAACAGAGGAATTAGTTGGAGAAGAACAGGGAGGATTTAGGAAGGGAAGACATTGTGTAGATCAGATATTCATTCCTAGGTCTTTAGTGGAAAAGTTTCTAGAGAAGGGAAAGAAGTTGTATGTAGCCTTCATGGATTTAGAGAAAGCATATAACGGGATGGAGAGACAAGGATTGTGGAAAGTATTAAGAACATTTTCAGTAAATGGGAAGTTGTTGAATGCCGTGAAGAGTGTGTATGAGGGTGCTAAGGCTGCAGTGCGTGTGGATGGTGAACTGTGTGAATTTTTCTATTTGAAGGTTAGATTGAAACAGGGATATGTCATGTCTCCATGGTTGTTCTATCTGTATATGGATGGGGTTTTAAAAGAGATGCAAGGTAGGACAGTGGACGCTGGAGCGGTGAGGGCAGTGTGTGGAAACTCCCTGTACTCTTGATTGCAGATGATACTGTGTTGTTAAGTGATGAAGAAGGGGAGCTGCATGGCTTGGTGAATGAGTTTGGAGAGTGTGTAAGAAATGGAATGTAAAAGCGAATGTAGGGAAGAGTAAAGTTATGGTCTTCGAGGGAAATGAAGTCAGTGAATGTAAAGTGAGGTTGGATGAGGAGGAAATGGAAAATGTGAGTGTGTTTAAGTACTTGGGTAGTATGATGAGTAAGGATGGAAGTTTGGAGGTTGAAGTGCTTGAAAGGCCATAACAAGGAGGAAAGGTTGCTAGTTCTTTGAAAGCAGTGATAAGAAACAGGGAAGTGAGCATGGAAGTTAAAAAGTTACTGCATGACAGTATTATGATACCAACTCTAACGTATGGAAGTGAAGCTTGGATTTTGATGGAGGGACACACGTCAAGAGTGAGAGCAGTGGAAATGAGTTATTCAAGAAGAGCCTGTGGAGCCACATGGAGAGACAGACTGACAAATGAGGAAGTAAAGGAGCATTGTGATGCAGATGTGATAGGAAACATTAGGAGAAACACATTGAGGTGGTTTGGCCATGTGGAGTGGATGGAGAGCGAGAGACTAACAAAGAGAGTTTATTTGAGTGAGGTGGAGGGAGGGAGAGGGAGGGGGAGGCCAACGATGGGGTGGAAGGATGGAGTGGAGAGATATAATTATGAGAGAGGGGGGTGTGAGCTGGAAGCAGTGCAGTGAAATGGCAGGGGACAGGGCGACATGGAAGCGATTTGTTTGTGTCAACTCCTTGCGGGATTAATGCGTCTGGCAATAAATAAATAGATTGACTATGAAGATATCACCTTTCTTTTTAAGGGGAAGTGTCAACTTGCAGTTTGCCAGTAATTTTCTGTACCTTGGCTACACGAGGCTAGAGATGTATTTCTTCTGCTGGTAGAAACTTGTGGTAGGTGGTGGCGACCATCATCTGCTCACTTGATGCAATGCTGCCTACTACTTCCTTCACTTATATCATTCTGTTCCTTTGTCTGTCCTCCAGTCTGTTCCTGTTTCTTCCTTTCCTTCCTGTCACTGTTTATTACATCTTTGCACTTCAGGTGGCTCTAGAGTGAGTGACAAGTCAGATGATTTTATGAAATCCAGGAAACCATTTACTGTGCTGGGTGGTAACCATATAAGTAGGTAATGGGATGGTGTGGAGCTTGCTGTTGGTGCCCCTGCTGACTGGGCTGAGTGCTGCAAATGCAGCATCTATCCAGGAACTAAATCTCCACTCTTTTCCCCATGCTTCGCTGTCATGAAATGCTGTCAGCTGCAATGTATCATCAGTTCATTGCATAAGACAGCCCTGTAGGGGCACATGCCTGCCTGTGGTTGATGGGGCTGTTTGGCTAGGCAGACCAGGGTTGATCAGCAGCAACTGCTGGTAGAACTATCTTTTTTTCTTTCTCTGTGGGATAATCTTGTCCCATGGTCATGAACCTTTTCCATTTATGAAACTCATAACTACTTAGAAAGTAAGTTGTGGGAAGCCAGTGAATTGGTGAATTTCATAATAAAGCAGTCCATTTGCAGTTTTGAAAGATGTAGTGCCTGGTATGGATCTCTGGCCTTTTCAGGTACTAACTCTTGTACAAAAAGATGGCAACAAAACATTTGTGTATTTATGGTTAGCAGATGGGGCTCAGTATTATACTGCTGCTGTCCCCTCACCCTCCTTGCCTCCCTCCCTCCCTCTGCCAGATGATTTCTTACCATTTCCTACACTGGGTGGTAGCCATATAACCAAATGAAGCCTGGTAGTTTAGTTGGTTAAAGCACATCAAATGGGTGGAGATTGTATGGGTACCATCTGAGGGGTGGTTGGGGTTTATTGCTTGTCTAATGCCCCTTGGGGGAGTGATTCTTCTCACTATTGCTTTGAATGTCAGGGCTGATTATCCTAGTCCCAGACCCCTTTGCTCCTGTTTATGTGGGGGAAAATGGGATTGGATGATGATGATGATAATGTCATGTAGTTTGAGAACTCAAATAAAAGAGAGGAATGTGAGTCCAGAGGAGTTTGTGAGTGCTTTGCTGATATTTCTGCACACTAATAAGATTTTTGTTTTCTTGCTGAGCCTTTAGATTACAATATAAACGTCTAATATAGGCCTCATTCTGAAAAGTTAACTACTCAGGTAGTACACCTTGAGATCCAGCTAATGGAGAATTTTGTTCTAAGAGCATCTAGTCTGTTACATTTAAAATGTACGTTGTAACCTAATGTCCTTTTTATCCAGTTTCTTGGTCCATGTTGTATGCCATAATTTTTCATATTTTTTTAATGGTCTCATTATCCTACTTGCAGTTTTGATACGTGCCAGCAGACATGGGCGAGGAGCAGAGGTGGTGATATTAGATCACGGCCTCTATCAGAATCTCCCCACTACAGTCCGCCAACCCCTCTGCCGGCTGTGGAAGGCAATTGTTCTTGGTGACCATACACAGATGAAGAAAAATTCTGCACAGCTGGGTGTTACAGGTCAGTGTTTTGGAGGAACTGGTGGGAAAGCAGGAAGTTAAGGGATGAATAAGATGTCAGTATTATAACTGATAATGGCAGTACAGTACTGATTATTATATCCAAGTCTATCCACCTTCTTGGCTTATCATGCCACCATCCACCTTCAAACTCATTCTGAGACACCTTTTTCACCACCTTTGTATCATCATCATCGCTGGTGGTGGTGTTGCTGGTGGTGGCTGCAGCAGCAGCAGCGTTGGTACTGATGGTGGTGGTAATGGTCTGCTTTCCTGTCAGAGAAACCTAGCCCACTCCCCCCTCAAAGAGAGAGAGAGAGAGAGAGAGAGAGAGAGAGAGAGAGAGAGAGAGAGAGAGAGAGAGAGAGATCAAGGCCTCGCCATGTGCCTTGTGGCCAGTAAGTGCATGGCGAAGCTTGAAGCGAAAGAGCCATCCTTCAGATGCCTTGAAGTCCTGCATGTTGTGCAGGCATGTAAACTTCTCAGCAGCAGGCATCACCTTGGTCCCACGCACTAGCACACCAGCACCACGTTGCTGACGAAACCACATCAATGTCGACTGGTTGATAATGGCGTTCCTAGCCTGGGCAATTACCTTCCTGTTGCCCCGACGTGGCTTTCGTCAAAGTCCTGTCCATACTGCGTAAGCTTGTCACGTAACTTTTTGATATCAAACGATATTGAATGGGCTAGATGAGACTCGCGAAGAATGCGTCCTGTGGTCCAGCCCGCGTCAACCTTGCCCAGTATATCACGTTTCTTCTCCAGAGTCAGAACCTTCCTCTTCCGTTTTTCAGGTGGTGGTGGGGCCATCACCACACACACACACACGAGAATACAGCAGTGGAGGGCCACAACCTGAAGAAGATAGTGAATCACCACAAACGCAACCGCATTCACAGCCATTGTTGCAAGTGCTACCACTCACGATGGAGACAAAGGCGGAAACTGAGGTGCGGGATTGTGTTCGCCGGCAGGCAGTACAGCACTGCCATATTGCACCCAAAGGTTGCTTTTGAGCGCAGAGGAAGCAAAACGTGGCAAACTGATATCTGCATATAAGGTTCACTAACGTTTGCCCAGGCAAGGGTTAGTATGTGATGGCTACAGCGGATGACAAGTATATCACTGCCACAGGCAGTGTATGACTAATGCGGTCTGCCGGGTGACTCTGGCCATTCAGTAGGGAGGTGGACAGGTGTGCATGTGAGGGGTTTCACATTAATCTCGGAGGTTGGGGGACTTCCGCCATTTGGTGTAGAGGCGGACGGGTGGTTTTACCGTACACATGCTTGTGGCTTGTGGTCTGTGTTACACGCCCGGTGGCCACTGGAACAACACTCACCTCGTCCTTTCGAAAATAACCACAGGATTTTCTCAAAATATGCTCAATGTGTTTCCCAGGTAAAATTACATAGGTTATCTTTACCTATCCTAACCAAACCTAACCTATCCCATTAGGGCTGCTTGGCTAAGGTGGCTGACTGTGGTATTGAAATGAATACTCATACCAAATGGAAGTGCATTGTACAGTACTGTACATACACACATACAGTACTGTACTGTGTACAGTACTATCATATGCATTGGTGCAGAAATTACTGTACTGATGTTGTTATATCAGGGGAAGGAATCTCTCTCTCTCTCTCTCTCTCTCTCTCTCTCTCTCTCTCTCTCTCTTTGTGTGTGAGTGTGTGTGTGTGTTCCAGTGGCTGCGCAACTTATGTTCGGTTGAGAGGCGGATGGCTGCTGTCACTGAACATGTTCTCGTGGCTTGTGTCTGTGTTCAATGGTGGTGGCGATTGGGCAGACTTGTCTGGTGGCCACCCGACTTTCAGCGTTTGGTAGAAAGGCGAACGGCTGCTGTCACCAAACATGTACTCATGGCTTATGGTCTGTGTTCGATGGTGGTGGTGGGTGGGCATGACTTAGCCCGGTGGCTGCGCAATTTTTGACGTTCAGTGGTCAACGAACGTGTACTCATGACTTGTGGTCTGTGTTACAATCTCAGTGGCAGTTAGGAAAGAGTTAGCCAGGTGGCCGCGTGATACTGGACACTCGGTGGGGATGCGTATGGACGTTTTGACACTGCTTGTGGGCTACAGTTGTATTGCTCTGGTACTGGAGGTTCACTGGGAGTGATTGGATGAGGGTGCGACTTTGACCATTCAGTAAAGGGGGGGGACAGACATTTCAGCTTTGGTAATGGGTTACGGAGTACTTCCCGCTCATGGCTCGAGCCCGGCGGACACGATACCGAATGTTTGGACACGCTGACTGGCCAGCCGAAGTTCTCGGGCACTTTTACGTGTGGATAATAGCAAGTAAATTTGAATAATGGTGTAATAGAGCCTAGGTCCAGCGTCCTGATACTGATCACTATGTATTATATCCGTCTGTGTATTGCCAGATGCCACAATCCCTCAAGGGGTGGCTATTTGACTTTGAGCTATTTGTTTTACAGGGAGGGGCACTAACCTTCCACCAACCCACTTGCTGACATGTAGGGAGCACGTATGGTTTGGTTATATGGTTACCCCCCAGCATTGTAAATGGTTTCTTGGCTTACAGAAAACCATTTGGCTTGTCACTCAATGTAAAGCCACCTATAAAGGAAAGAAAAACAATAAGAAGTGACAGGAATGATGAGATAAATAGGAAGAGAGGAGGGCCAGCACAGGAAAAGAATGATAAAGGCTAAGGAAGGAGTAGGCAGCACTACATCAAGTGAGTGGATAATGGTCGGCACTACCTACCACAATGTATTATATATATACAGTAATCCATTTACTTTCCGGACGACTACTATCCGGTTACTGTTTGGACACTGATGTTGGAAACCCAAAAATGCCAAAAAATTGAAAAAAAAAAAATCCAGTTTTTTTGACCTGTAAGTTTGAATTTGGCGCGCAGCTCCGAACAGCTGTGTTTACATACCATTCCCACTCTCTCCCCCTCCTGCCACTCCTCCAGTTGTCTCTGAACTGCCGTGAGTTTTTGTTTAAACAGTCATAATTCACAGTGCTAGGGATTAAGTGCAGTTAAACACTGGATTACTGTACATGCTTCAAGAGCATTTATCATTACTGTGAAAGCCTTAGAGGTGGGGTAATATTCGTAACAGCCACCATGGACATTGTAAGTACACTGTCAACTGCCAAATATTTTCCACAATCACTTCTAAATCCTCATTCTCTGGTTACATTTTTATTTACTTCATGCTTTGTGTCCCATATTTGAGTTCATAGGCTGTGAAAAACATGATTTTCATAGTAATTACCATGTCTCTTACATACATTCACTATCTAGTCAACTGGTGAACATATTTGCCCTACTCACCTCTAAATCATAATTTTTCTGGTTACATTTTATTTACTTCATACTGTGTGTCCCATATTTGAGGGCATAGGCTGTGAAAAAGGTGATTCT
>JAGKTI010018542.1:0-17627 GCA_018397915.1 Birgus latro | reverse complement strand
CTAGCTCGAAAGGAGACTACCTTTACTCAGTGACATGCAGTTATTACTCAGCATTTGGTCAGTTTTCCATTAAGAAAAATCTCTGGAAGAATTAATATACGCCAGTGAATGATATGTAAAGAAAGAACGTCGGAAATTTGCCAAGAGTCGGAGCTCCTTGGAGATCAACTTGCGTGTAACCTAGAATCCTCAGTGCATAAACAAGAGTAATAAAATGTAGAGGTTCATAAACAAATTCATTGAGTTCAAAACTTCGAAATCAGCATTTTCAGTTAACCAAGATGTAACAGTTTATTTAAAATGAAGGATGTTACAGATTAAAAGACAGAGCGCAAGTATGTGCTTTTGCAGTGCAAGAGTTTATACTCGTATACTATTGTTTTTGTCCTCTTCATTGCCTAATGTAATAGAAAAGAATAAAATCTGGCATAGCTCCTTACACCTGTATATAAGTTTGCATCACTGGGAATAAAATAGCTAATTATATTTATTATAAGCGAGAAGAAAAGGGGTAAATTCAGAATGGTCTTGCTGCTACCGTAGGTAGGGTATTAGCCTACTCGCTCTGAATCCTAATTTTCTATTAATAGTTAAATTAAGCACAGTTTTATGACCGAATTTCAGATAATTAGGTGTGTATGAACCTATATGGTGAAGAAAATATTTTCACAACAGCAAGACAGCACTTGGAACTTCTGACGAGCAGCCAGCCACCATTGCTTTCGTTTATTTTTCTCATTGGGTGGTACACAGAGGAATAAATTCCCTGGTGTCCTTTTGTCTGTGCACTTACACATTGGAACGAATCACTAGCAATTATTCCTCTTGTCACTGGGCATTCTTGGAGGTCAGAAATAAGCACAGTGTATGTAGGCTAAACGAACACAAAGTCGACTATGCTGCCTCAGTATGAGAAGTGACGTCACGACCAATCAGAGGCCGTTTCAGAGTCATGTGATTTTTCAGCCACTTTATCTATTATTTTTTCATGTATCTGCACTTTTTTGTTTTTTGAAAAAATGGTTGACTTAGTAATTTTCTGCATATTTGTTACCTATACAAGTATCTTGCTTTTAAAAAATTTTGCCCGGCAACTCGTCTATTGCAGTTATTACTCTCTGCTTTGGCCCGCTGTGTCTGTCTCCAGGAGACAATGGTGGGGGATAGACCGTTTCCTTCTATAAGGGGGTATGAGGTCTTCCATGCATCTCCTCCTGGCAGTCACAGTGGTGGATGTGCCATTTTGTGCTGACCTGATGTCTCCTTTATTTCCTTTGCGATACAGTCTCCCCCTTCAAGTTCTAGCGGTACAGATGCACGTTGGGAGGTGCAATGCCACCTGTTGTCTGTACCTTCCACCTTCTGTTCCTGTTATGCACGCTGATCCGGAGACCCTTATCAGTCAACTTTCACCCCCTTTTCTACTCCGTGGTAACCTTAATGGCCACCATCCTTTGTTGGGTGATTCACTTTCAAATCCCCAGGCTGATCTTGCCTCGTTGGTTAGGGATTTGGTTGAACTAAACGATGGGAGGCTGACCAGTTTCATGTTCAGACTGGCACGTATTCTGTCACTGACCTCTCCATCTCCTTCTCTGACTGTGCCCTTGATTTTTCTTGGAAGGTGTTGGATGATCTGCATGGTAGTTATCATTATCCTGTGTTGGTCCAATCTACTCGCTCTGTTCCTCCAGCCCATATGCCACACTGGTGTCTGGATAGGGCTGATTGGTCTCTCTGTAAGGAACTGTGTGTATTTGCTTACAAGGTTACTGATTCTTCAACTATCAACGATGCCGAACGTTATTTTACTAAGACTCTTTTCTCAGCAGGGTTCATTCCATCCCACGGACTTCTGGTGTTTTTTCCCGGAGACCTGTGCCATGGTGGAATGATGACTGCTCTATTGCAAAAGGAGCTTACAAAGTAGCTGCCTGTCGGTATTATGCCAACTGTGATGTTTGTCTAAAAATCCAGTTTCACAAAGCACGTGCTCACTATAGAGGGTCATAAAGAATGCTCACAGTAACTCGTGGAGGTAGTATGTTTCTACAGTTACTCCCTCTACTCCAGTGCCTATGGTGCCTATGGTGTGGAAAAAAGGTGCGCAAGATTTCTGGTAGATTCTCACCCCCCTCCCCACCGGTGTTGCGACTTCACGGAAATCTTGTGTCTGCACCAGATGCAGTAGCCTCTGCTTTTGCAAATCAGTTTTGTGCTGTCTCAAAAAAGGATCCCTCTGAGCCGGGTGCTAGCTCTTGTAGGAATCAAGAAAGGCTGGGTCTTGACTTTTCCTCTCGTGGCAGAGAGATTTACAATTTAGTCTTCAGCCTCCGTGAGCCACGTGCTGCCTTCTCAGAGTGTGGTGACACTGCTCCTGGGCCTGATGACATTCCATACACTCTGCTCCGTCATCTGCCGACTGACTCAATACAGTTTTTATTGGACCTTTATAACAGGGTTTGGAGTGAGGGCTCTATTCTGAAGAGTTGGAAGTTGGGTACTGTCCTTCCCATTCCCAAGCCTGGTAAGGACCATTCCCATGTCTCCAACTATTGCCCTATTAGTTTAACATCGTGCGTGTGCAAGCTATTTGAAAAGATGGTTAATGTCAGGCTTGTGTGGTTTCTGGAGAAGGGTTGCTTTCTCTCTCCTTCGCAGTGGCTTCCATAAATTACGGTGCGTGTGAAGCTTTTGCCTCTAAGCAACATCTTGTGGCTGTGTTCTTTGACCTTGAGAAGGCTTATGACACTGCCTGGTGCCATGGCATCCTCCAACAACTTCATGCGTTTGGTTTACATGGTCTCCTGCCTGTGTTGCTTGGAGACTTTTTGACTGATTGTGTGTTTCGGGTCCGTGTGGGTTCATCCCTCTCTGCACCACTGTACCAGGAGGAAGGTGTCCCACAGGGAAGTGTCTCAAGTGTTTCCCTGTTTGCGGTGGCCATTAATGGTATTCTTGACACTGTGCCTGTTGGAGTATCCTTATCCCATTATATGGATGACTTAGCTATATGGTTTTCTGGCTCCCGCATGTCTGCTATTGAGCGGCGTATGCAACTAGCCTTGGACAAGATTTCTTCCCGGGCCATTTCTAAGGGTTTTCGGTTTTCCCCTTCTAAGACTGTGGCTATGCACTTTTGTAGGATGAGAGGGGTGCACCCGGACCCTGATCTCCAGCTTTGTGGCAGGAGACTCTATTGTGTGGCAGAGACGAAATTCTTGGGCCTGACATTTGACTGCCGTTTGACTTGGGTTTCACACTTGGCAAATCTTAAAGCATCATGTATGATAGCTCTCAGTCTATTGAGGGTTCTGTCCCATACCTCTTGGGGTGCTGATCGGAGGACACTCTTGCATTTTTTTCAGGTTTTTGTAACCTCCAAGCTGTCATATGGCTGTGAGGTCTACTCCTCTGCCACATAGTCCAGACTAAAAACTCTAGATGCTGTCTATCATGCTGGTCTTCACCTTGCATCTTGGGCTTTTCGGTCATCTCCGATTCCCAGCTTGTTGGTGAAAGCTGGTGTGCCTCCCTTAGATTTACTGCATCAGTCTGTTGCAGCACGGTGCTGGCTCCGGATTCATTGCCTTCCAGACTTACTTGTCTGTGAGTGTGTGATGCAACAGTCTTGTTGTTTGTATTACAGAAGACACCCTCACATGCCTCGTCCATTTGGCTATAGGGTTCGGGATATCATGGAGGAGTTTGGTTTGTCGGCAGTACCTGGCAGTCCTGTTCAGATCCCGAGGGTTGCGCCATGGATCTTGCCCAAGGTAACTTTCTGCAGGAGTTTTGCAGGCTCAAAGAATTCTGTTGCTCCTCAGTCTGTTTTACAGTTATTTTTAGAACATTCTTCTAGTCATGGTGGTTCTGTGCCTGTGTATACTGATGGCTCTAAATCCGCCTCTGGTTTTGGTTTTGGAATGGTGTTTCCCAATTTTAGCCGTGGAGGTAGTTTTCCTTTGGCTGCCTCAGTTTTTACTGCAGAGTTGTCAGCTATCGTTTTAGCCCTGAAGTTTGTGTTTGTTCACCATGGCAATTATATTACTATTTTAAGTGACTCTCAAGGGGCGCTTTTGGCTCTGGCTCTTTTAACTCTTCCCATCCTATAGTTTTAGCTATTTTGGGGTGGATGATCCTCATTCGTTATCGGGAAAAGAGAGTGGATTTCTGCTGGGTTCCTACACATGTTGGTGTCATGGGTAATGAAAGGGTAGATGAGTTAAGGCTGCGACTTTGCGACTTGTGCATGCTCCTTGTCCTCTGCCTGCTACTGATTTACGTGCTCCACTATTGTCTGCTGTTCATGCTAGTTGGCAGTTGCGGTGGGATTGCGATCCTGTCAGCAAGCTGAAGGAAGTCACCAAGTTCGTCTCTCAGAGAGTTTGCTCTACAATGCCTCATAAGTTAGAGTTCTGTCTCGCCTTTGCATTGGACATACCAAGCTCAGAAATAAGTTCCTCATGTGTGGAGTCGTGCAGCCATTCTGTGATGACTGTTTTGTTCCCCTTACCGTCAGGCACTTGCTGGTTGAGTGTCCCAGTTTGGACGACTTACGTCGGAGGCTGCTAATGAGGCACCGAGGAGAGGGTGGTGTTTACTGTCTCTCTTCAATGCTTGGGGGAGAGCCTGGTACCCCTGGAAACGATGTGTTTTTATTTCTGGAGAAGGCTGGCCTCCTTCACCTTTTATGATTGCATTGTTTTTACTTTGATGTCTAGTTTTTAATATGGAGTTTTGCTATTTACTGTTTTGTTTTGCTTTTCCTACTGCCTATATTTTGTTTATACGGCACCATATGACCTTGTTGTTGCGGTGCCGTGTGTTCTATCAATCAGTCAATCAAACTCTATTGTGGCATCATCCACTTCCTCCTGGACATCGACACATGGGACCGGATGGAAATTTCTCCCATACATAATATCAGCTGGTGTCAAAGCCTCAATGATACGCTAGTATCATCCATATAGGTTAAAGGTCTATCATTAATCCTAGCCTCAGTTTCACTTATTACTGTTCTCAGCTTCTCTCTAGAGATCTTAGTTCTGTGTAAGGTTTTCCTAAGGCAGTTCTTCACATTTCCAATCATCCGTTCAATGGATCCGTTTTGCCATAGTGCTCTAGGGGCTAAGATCTGCCAGGTACAATTTCGGATTCCCAGCATCGACTTAACCTTTGGGAGATTCATAATGTTTAAAATTAGAGGTGATGCTCCAACGAAATAGGTTCTGTTCTCGCTTATTAATTTACTAGGATAAGACATTCAAGTTGCAAATCTTCTGAATACGTTCAGGAATGTTTCTGAACTAAATTATCTGCCATTTCTAGATGGACTGCCCTTGTGTAGGTGCAAGTAAAGAAACATATATACACGTTATGGGGAGTTCCCTCACCCATAACAGTTTTGGCCCCTGTGTAATCAACTCCAGTTACCTTGAAGGGCCAGCTCATATTTACTTTATCCTCTGGTAAAGCAGGTGGTCCTGGATAGTCATATGGTCGTTGTTTCTACCTCCTACATATAATGCAGTTCTTGAGATATTTCTTTGCAATCTGTCTACCCTTAAGAATCCAATACCTTTCTCGGACTCGGGCCAAAGTCTGTGGGCTTCCTTAACAATTAATTTTACAAAATAATCATCCTTGGGTAACAATATAGGATGTATAGTTTGGAGGGGCAGATCAGCCTTTATTATTCTGCCACGGCATCTGATTAGACCTTTTCCGTCTAAGAATAATCTCAAATCTCTTATCAGCTTACTATTACTGCTAGTGCCTTGGCATAAAAGGTCAAAAATCTCTTCGGAATATTTTCTTTGAAGACTTTTCAGCCAATATTCCATGGGATCAGACACCTCAAAGCCCACTTTCTCATTCAAAATTTTACAACTAATTTAGTAGTGTTAAGGAGTTGTCTTAGTGATGAAAATCTACTAATGTCTATCACATCTGGCTCAGGTACTACAGGATCCAAGTTTACAACACTAAACTCAGCAATACTAAACTGTTTCTGCTCAGGCCATTCTTTAGTAAGTAACCATTTAGGACCCTTAAACCACAAGTCATCTCTGATCAATCTCTTTACTGTTGAGCCTCTCGAGAGCAGATCAGCTGGGTTTTGCTTAAAGGCTACATCTATATCTATCTACAGTATATACCTACGCTGCTTCCCCCAGTGGAGGGGAGGTAACTGAGGCAGGATGACACACTCCCAATTTATTCATCCACTGAAACACATTCATTAGCATCTTAGCCCCAAAGGGGAGAAGGGACAGATCCTCACCGCACCACACCACACGAGGGACAACTACGCAGTGCAGTCAGTGACATCCGCAGCAGGGCCCGATAGCAGAGTTGGTTTACTCCTGCCACATCATAATGGACCTATCCCATTACCCTCACCTGACCTGATCAGCTGATCAGACAAAATGCGGGAGAATATCCCCTCAGGGCTGCGTCATCATTTATTCATTCACAGTTTCTCTCCATTCATTTCTATCACGCACAGCTACTCTTCCTTGCTCAACAGACATCCCTCTCACATCCAACGCTCTCTTCACACTGTCCATCCATCCTATTCGTGGTCTTCCTCTCAGCCTTACACCTTTCACATCAGATCTAGGCATCTTTTTCACCAATCACTTATTATCCATTCTCTCCATATGCTCAAACCATCGCAACACCCTCTGCTCAACTCGATCTGCCATCTCTCGAACAACTCAAGTTCTCCTTCGCACTTCATCATCTCTCACTCGATCAATATGTGTCACTCCACACATACTCTTCAGACGCCTGTTCTCCATTACATTCAAACGTTTCCTCTCTGCTACACCCATATTCCATGTTTCAGCCTCATATAATGCAGTCGGTACCACAATCCTCATACAGCCTTCTCTTTACATCCATTTGAAGCGAATGACATCTAAACACTTTTTTCATTCCTCCCAGCACCTTTCCTACTTCATTCATCCTAAACTTCACTTTTGCATCTACTCTTCCATCCACAGCAAGATGTGACCCTAAATACTTAAAACACTCTACCTCCTGAAGCAACTATTCACAACTATGTTCATCCTCCTACCATCTACCAACCTCGTACACTTCATCACTTCTTTCACACACACCCTTCCAAACTCCTCTACCAACTGTCCCAGTCTCTCCTCTAAATCAGCCACCATTGCAATATCATCCGCAAACAGCAGCTGCTTCAGATTCCACTCTCTACCATCAACATTCACCAGACTCAGACCTCCACCTAACACTCTTGTATTCACCTCCCTTACAACACCATCCATATAAATATTAAATAACCAAGGCGACATTACACATCCCTGCCGCAGCCCCACTCTCACAAGAAATCAATCACACTATTTCCCAATCTTACACACGCTGTACTATTTACATAAAAACTTTTCACTCCCTTTAACCTACCATCAAGTCCATACAATCTTAAAATAGTCCACAAAGCCTCCCTATCAGTTCTATCATACGCTTTCTCTAAATCCATGAACACCCAAAACACATCCTTACCTTTTGCTAAATACTTTTTACACAACTGTCTCACAGTAAACACCTGATCCACGCATCCCCTCCCTCTCCTAAAGCCACACTGCTCATCACCAATCACTCCCTCTGTACCCTCTCTAACTCTCTTAATTAACACTCTGCCATACACCTTACCTACAACACTCAACCCCTAAAGCTAGTACATTCGTACTTATCACCCTTACCTTTATACAGTGGGACCACACAAGCACTTGCCCAGTCAACTGGCACTATACCTTGCACAAAGAACACATTCAACATTCTTACTAACCAATCAACAATAGTCGCTCCACCACCTTTCAGGCATTCGACAGCACACCCATCCATACCTGCATTCCCTTTTTTCATCTGCTTTACTGCCTCTTGCACTTCCTCCATCGTGATCAGATTCATTCAACTCTCCCAACACATTTATTCCTTCCGCCCTCCCATCTGCCACAATCTCAGCCTTCCTTTCCTCCTCTACATTTAACAATCTTTCAAAATACTCCGCCAATCTCTTCCTTACTGCATCCATCTCAGTTAACATCATTCCATCCTCTGCTATTACTTGCACTTCCCTACCAGGCTTTCCCTTTCACACCTTTTTCACCTCCTTCCAAAACCTTTTCTTATTCTGTTGAAAATTCTCTGTCAACCGCCTACCCCACCTCTCATCTGCTGCCACTTTAGCATCAAGCACAGCTCTTCTCGACCTCTACGTGCCTGGAACCACTGTCTGACTCACTTCTTCTTCTTCATTTCTGCAACATTTGCGGCCTTTCTTCTAACTTTCTTTCTGTGGAACACCACGTCTCCTCCTCTGAACCTCACCTTCTCTTCTTAAAAGAGACTCAGCTAAACCATTTTCTGTATCCTCCTACTTTCTCTATACTCATTTCATAGCCAAAGGTGGCTGTTGTGTATATGTACGCAACGACTTATCTTGCTCTCGTGTTCCTGAGCTTGATGCTTCTGAATTCTCTGGTCTCTGGCTTCGGCTCTCTTGTCACTCTGTAACTAAATATATCTGCGCTGTTTACCTATCCCTTAATTGTACTGGCTATCAAACATTCTTCGACTATCTTACTTCTATGATGGAACACATTTTTCCACTTCTCCTTTCTCCGAAATCTCCATTCAGGAGATTTCAATGTTCACCACCACCTTTGGCTCTCCTCTCCTTTCACTGATCCACCTGGTGAACAAGCCTACACCTTTTCTATCCTTAATGACCTAGAGCAGCTTGTACAGCACCCTACCCGTATCCCTGACAGCCTTGGAGAGAGCTCCAACATACTTGACCTCTTCCTTACAACTAATCCTTCTGCTTACACTGTTAATCTTTCCTCTCCATTGAGCTCCTCCGATCACAACGTTATTACATAACCTGTTGTTTGTCACAACCTCTTGATGGTGTAATGAAAGTCCTGGAGTAGCTATTTACGGCCATTAATTGTGGAGCACGGGGACAGCAGTTTCCCATATGAGAGTTAGCCTTCGACTGACTGGACATATGGTATTGGTTGGTGTTCGAAAGCCTGGGAGCGGCTGATTATATCTGCAGTTTTAGTGGGGTACATAGTGAGGGGGGGGGGCATATATACATACACATAAATACATACATATAACGGGAATGGTACAATTACTCCCCCGGGTAGATGAGATGGTGTCTCCTGACACTAGAGAGAAGGTATATGGGGTGGTTCATATGACTAAGGTAGGTGGGAGGTGTGTACAAGTGGGGAGTATGATACAGGGGAAGGAGGGAGGGATTATGATACAGGTTTGGGAGGGTTGAATTATGATACAGGGTTTGGAGAAGGACATGGCCATGTCAAGGGGATGTAAGCTAGGGATATACATTGTTACAAGGGAAGATATGTTGATATAAGATACAAAAGGAGTTATGTTGATACATGATACACAAGGAGGATTCAGGTTCTTATATCTATATAAGTACTGTAGATAACTCTTGTGAAATAGGGTACACATGTCTTTCCATTTTTTTTCTATGTTAGTTTCTATACTGTATGTCACACATTACTGTATCAGCGATATGCCAACATTTGCTGGTGGTACTTGTTCTGTCCACAGTTTGTTACTTATCAGGTGGCAATGGTAGTCACAGTACTGGTAGTTTCAGCGTCTTGTGGATGTCGTACTATGCCAGTTGCGATTCTGATTTCCTGCAGTCTGTGTTCCATTTTCCGGACACAACAGTGCACTGCACAGATGACAAGGAGAAAACCTATGAAAGAGATGACCACAGGGGGAAACACAACGATTGGATGAACCCACGAATGGCTGAAGGCCAGAGAAAACTGATCCATAATGAAGTCACTGTCGTTGAGGAATGTTAGCATACGGAGGTCTGTGGTAGAAAGGAAGGCAACTAAAAGATGGTCATATGAGAGGAGGAAATATTCTGAAGGAACAAGTTACACATCTGAGTTGTAAACGAAGCGGAGAGGGCGTGGACGGGCAATGGAGAGGAGAGGCGAGAGCGTGGATCAGCTGGCGGGAGATGGTAGTTGGGGTGAACGGGGAGTTAGGTCACGTGCTGGGTGGCGGCAGAGGCAGGCGGGCGTGGTGGGTAGTTAATCCAGACCAGATGGGAGGCACTGAGGGGTGGAAGGGTGAGTTGCGTGGCGAGGGCAAATGTCTCCACAGGCAGATGCAAAGCTGGTGGATGGCAGATGCGGCAGACGCAGAGGGTGATGTCGGGGAAACGGCAGATGCTTAAGAGGGCCACCTTGAGATAAACAGGTGTTTGAACAGGTGTGGGAACAGGTAAGACAGGTGCGGAGGGCGGCGGCGGTGACAGTTGCGGCCTGTGCGGGGTTGTGGTTGGTGTAGAGAACGGCACTGGTGAGGGAAATTGGACACATGTAGATGCAGAGCCGGTATTAGCCGGTATGATGCCACGAGAGGCAGGGAGAGGGTGAGGCCGTTAGAGGCGGGGCGTCCAGTTGTTGTTGGTGGCATTAAAACACTGTAGGAGGCAGTCAGAAACGACGGTCCGAGACACTGCTGAAACCAAATGTTTGTCACAACCTCTTGATGGTGCAATGAAAGTCCTGGAGTAGCTATTTACGGCCTTTAATTGTGGAGCACGGGGACAGCAGTTGCCCGTATGAGAGTTAGCCTTCAACTGACTGGACATATGGTATTGGTTGATGTTCAAAAGCCTGGGAGCGGCTGATTACGTCTGCAGGTTTAGTAGGGTACATAGTGATGGGGGGGGGGGCAATATATGTACATATAATGGGAATGGTACACTGTCATATTGCTCCGTTGCGGCCTGTGGACCCCCCAAAGAAACGTCGTCTGTGTCACTTTGGAGCTGGGGATTGGGAGGCCCTCAGGCAGTACTTCTTTGATTTTCCCCGGAATGATTATTACTTCCATGGCCGTGAGCCATCTGCATGTGCCTTACGCATTACAGAGGATATTCTCTCGGGAATGGAAGCATGCATTCCATTCTCATATCCTTTGACTAATGCAAGAAAGCCTTGGTTTACTCATGCTTGTTCTAATGCTGTCTGCAAGAAGGAGAGGGCCTATAAAAGGTACCAGAACCAACCCACCCCTGAATCACATCTTTCTTATGTTTCTGCCCGGAATCGTGCTGTTCTTCACTCTGCTAAAAAATAATTTCATCCGCTCTTAATGTTCTCAGCTCTCCAACTCGAATTCCTCCTGCTCTTTCTAGCACCTTGCCAAAAACCTTTTTAATCGGTTTACCTCATCATCCTTTCCTCCTCTTTTCTACTCCGATGGCTCTGTAGCTATTTCTTCTACTGATAAAGCAGATCTCTTCACTCAGACTTTCCCCTCCAATTCCACCTTAGACGATTCCGGTGCTTTTCCTCCATCACTTCCCCCCTCTGACTTCCTCATGGCTGACATTAATATTTCTTCAGCTGATGTATTTTTTACCATAACTGGCCTCAGTCCTAACAAGGCAGCTGGCCCTGATGGAGTCCCTCCTGTTGTTCTCAGGAACTGTGCTTCTGTGCTTACACCCTGCCTAGGTAAACTCTTTCACCTTTGTCTGTCAACTTGTACCTTTCCTTCTTGCTGGAAGTTTGCTCTCATTCAGCCAGTCCCAAAGAAGGGTGACCATTCCAGCCCTCTAACTATCGTCCAATTGCTTTAACATCCTGTGTCTCAAAAGCATTCGAGTCTATTGTTAATAGAAAAATTTTATAGCATCTTTCCTATCACAATCTTCTTTCTGATCGTCAGTATGGGTTCCGTCAGGGATGCTCCACTGGCGATCTTCTCACTTACCTTTCAGACTCCTGGTCGTCCTCCTTTCGAGACTTTGGCGAAAGCTTTGCCATTGCACTTGACATCTCAAAGGTTTTCGGTCGAGTCTGGCATAAATCTCAGTTCTTACACTTATCAACCTGACAAAATGTTCCACAGGAGTACCCACTCATGTTTAATAATGTCCGGCTCAGTCCTTCATCAACCCTGAACATGTTTGAGGTTTCATTCACTCGGGATTTATCTTGGAAAGAACATATTACATCTCTTGTGAAATCTGCTTCCAAGAGATTGGGTATGCTAAGCCGACTCTGAACCTTCTTTACCCCTGCACAGTTGTTGACTTTAAACACGGGTTTTATTCGCCCCTGTTTAGAGTACAACTCCCATGTGTGGGGAGACTCCCCACATACAGCTCTTTTCAATAGGGTGGAGTCAAGGGCTTTTCGTCTCATTAACTCTCCTCCTCTTACTGGCTCCCTTCAACCTTTGTCTCTTCGCCGCACTGTTGCATCTTTATCTCTTTTCTATCGCTACTTCAGTGGCCACTGTTCCTCTGAACTGTCTGCTTGCATCCCTCCACCTCTACGACGGGCACGTAGCATCCGTCTAGCAACAAACTCTCATCCCTTTTCTGTCCAGCTCTCTAATGCAAGAGTCAACCGTTACTCCCAGTCCTTCATTTATGCAACTGGTCAACTCTGGAACTGTCTTCCTCTGTCTATATTTCCTGCTTCCTATGATCTCCAGTCTTTCAAACGCAGTGTGTCCAGGCATCTCAAAATGAACGGATCTTGAATTTAGTATTGTCTCTTTTTTTCTTGGAAGGAGCAGTTTGCGGGCATATGGCCTTTGGTTCCTTCTTCCGTGCATAAAAAAAAAAAAATCCTCTTTTCCTTATACATGCATGAATTTAAATTTGGAAGACAGTTCTCTGATGGTCTTCACTCTGTTGCGGACGAAAGGAATTTTACTGTCTTCCTTTTCTATCCAGTAAAGACAAATCTCACTGTCAGTCCATATATAAATATCCTCAAACTGAGTATCAATACCTGGCCAATTTAGTTCCTATATCTATTGAAGCCAATTCCATTTGAGGTAGAGTTCTTCCTTTAATTGGTGCAACTCTGGCTTTGGACATAACAAGCTTACTATCTTCCCCTGTTGCACTACTGCTCCATAAGCCCTTGGAGAAGCATTACAAAATATATGCAAATATTAATGCTCGTTACTGTTTATCAGCCTGGGAATATATTATGCTTGATGATTTTTTTAATTCCTTTCTAATCTGTTCCCATTGTTCAACATACGTCTCACCTAATTCAGCGTCCTAGTCTAACTTTTCTCGCCAAGCCTCTTGCACTAGACATTTGCCCCTAATGACTATAGGACTGACCGGTCCTAATGGGTCAAATAACATGGAGACCTGACTTAACAAGGACCTCTTGGTGAGAGTGACATCAAAGACCTTAATTGGTTGTAGATTTATTTCATCAGCCCCTGTATCCCAGTTAAGACCCAACACATTTTGAGTTTTAGGAATGTCAGTTTTTGGATAGTCTTCTCGTACTCTATTCCTTAAAAGCGGTATATTTGTATTCCAGCTCTGTAACGGCAAATTTGCCTTCCCACATTTGGAACTGACAACTTCATAAGCCTTCAATGCTTCCGTCTTTGTATCAGTAACTCCTTGTAAACTATCCATACAGAAAGCCTGCTCTATTTCTGGGCATTTGGCATTTTCTTCAAAATGTTGCACAATAGGAAAGGAGTAGCACAAAAGCCAACGGGCACCGATCGGAAACAGTAAGTTTTCAAAGGACTGTCCTCATTTTGAGGGTCTTGAGGCCAAAGGAATTTTGTAAATTTCCTATCCTCGTCTCTCAATCGTACTCTAAGAGCCTTACTAATATCTGCTGTATAAGCATAAGGCTTCTCTCTAAATCTTGGTAACATATTCCCCAACTTCTCAGTTAGTTTAGGTCCACAGCATAGGAAATCGTTCAAGCTAACTGATCTTTTGGACGCTTTACTACTACAATTAAAAACTATCCTTACGGGAGTTGTTACTGAATCCTTGCTTACAGCATGATGAGGTAAATAATGTCCATCTTTATCGTTAACGGAATTCTACCTCTTATATAAATTTATTCTTCAATTGATCCTTTATAATATTAACATATACAGTTTTGTTAGATGTTCTTGTTTGTCTCTCAACTTTCTTAAGGGAATAAGGGAATTTAACTGAGCCTTAGCTGCCTGGTAATTTGTTGGTAACTCCGAATGATTTAGTTTCCACGGTAATCCTACCCAATACTGTCCATCTTTAAATACCACAGACTGATCATACAAATCCAAAGTTATTTAATCTTCAGGGTTTGGTTCTTCAGAGTGTTTTCCTACACTATCTAGGTCCCACAATTTGTGTATAGGTTCAATTTTTTCGTCCATCATGTCATTTATCTGAGTAGGTTCTAATTCTGCACCTATTCTAGCTACCATCAATGACTGTGTGGGGGTAACAGACAGAGTCTACCAATATGGCCTCTCCTCTGGCTTGCTTTGGAAAAGGCAACTGACCCATAATTAGGCTACCGCCTGGACTCTTGAACAACTGTACTTTATTCTTCTTGAAATTCCTACGTACAGCTGTTGTTATACGGTACTTATATCTCCCAAGTTGTATTAAAGGTCTAACTAAATCAAAGGACTGTGCCTCCTTAATAATTAAAAAATCCTGTAATGGCTAGATATACCTTGCCGATAACAGGTAACCTTAATTTCTCCACAATGTCTGTAGAAATGAAGGTTTTCTGTGCACCCATATCAGACTGAGTACATGTTGATCTACTTCTATTTTCTATCATTACTTTCACATCTGCAATCGGAACTGCAGCTGGCATTGTTACTGGAGTATTTGCTTTCGCAACCGTCATATTGACACTTACGGTTTTAGGAAACTCTTACTTGATCAGCTTTGGGAACATAGCACTGTGATGATTATCCTTGAAACAAAGATTTAATTTGCTCTTACAGTCAGTGGAAATGTGTCCAGAATCCATGCAAATCATACAACATCCCAGTTTCTTCAGCCTCATTATTCTAGAAGCGTAATCAGGATAACACTGACAAGATGCATCGGAATGTTGTTCACTACAACACACACAAACTTTCCCGTCCTTTACCATGGAAGTTTTTACCTCCTTACTTTCATCAGATCGTCCATTCGTTGTCTTTAATACTTTCTCCACAGGTTTTAAGGAGCTAAGAAAAGTGCCAACCTCTTCTTTAGTTACAGGCTTAACCGTCCCCGACTTAGGTTTCACAGCCAGTTCGTTAGTGGTTCTTTTCCTTATTTCAGCCTTCTGTTTACTTTCAGCAAGCTTTACTGTTCCTCGCAAATGTTTACGGAGTTGAAATAAGCCCTCCTCAATCTCCTCACATGAGAAATAATCCCTTGGTACCTACCATGCAAGGCAACTTTGGTTCTAGAAAGCAGCTTTAAGGATACAATTCTAGAAAGCACCCAATCTGCTGCTTTAACATATTCGTAAGTACATATAGCTTTTAAAGTACAACTCACTGCAATCCGAAAATTTTGTAAGGAATCAAAATCGTGTTTAGGTATGCGTAATTCAGTCAGAGCCTTCAGTAACAGGGTAATAACCTACTCCCTATCTTCGTAATTCTGTCTAAGGATAGTCAAAGCAGCCTCATAATTATTTCTTCAACAGGCAATTCCCTTATCAACTTGTAAGGCGTACCCTTAACCTGTCCTAACAGACAGGAGAGTTTACTTACATTGGAGAGGTCTGTTCTGCCATGGACTAAGTATTTAAACTGATCCCAAAAGGATCTCCAATTTTGCTCCCCATCAGACTCTGGGAGCGTAATTTGTGATAGTGCAACTTTACTCTGCAGTTCCACAACTCGAGTTTCTGTGGTGGCATCAGCTAATTTTGCGTCAAACAGTTTCACAATTGTTATATGGTCTTCTAATTTACTTTCATATTTGGTAGTGTCCGACTCCAGCAGATCTTTATCATCTTTCACTCTTGCTGCTTCTAAATGAATGTAGCTTTCTTCATACTTAGTCCATCTGTCTTTTAATATATTCAAAAGACTACTTAATTTCTCCCTTGACAGAGGTATTTCCTCTAATACTTTCTTACAATCATTTATAGCTCTCGTTACCCATCCTGCCTTACCACTGGTTAACTTCTGTAACAAGGAAATAGACATTATGCCTGATTTCTTATTTACACTTTAAATTCCTATTATTGCATTTTAAATTTTGATTTCTAAAATAACCAATAAATTTATTCGAGCCCAGAAGCAGTTGATCATATTAAATTTTGACGATCGTAGGGAAGGGATGTTCCATTTAAACCTATTTCCCTGGGTTGTTAAACAGTTGGGTTATGCCTTCGTCCCTACAATCGTACTTCTAAATAAAATAAATTGTCCTGAGTTCAGAACCATTTGGTATTTTAATATAACATTGAACCACCCACAGCCTATACAGCGTAGAAATCTCCTTTCATTAGTTCTATATAGTTTATAAATTTCACCAGAACCGCTTCTCTGCTATGGTGATTCCATTGTGTACCGTCGGCCATTAGGGTTGCCTGGAAGAGTTTAGCATTAAGGTAGATAAAGTCCCTTCCTTTACATATTCCCTGCAACTTCCTATTTACAGCCTTGTTAACTAATTTATATCTGCCGAAACAAACTGGTGCACCATATGGCTCAATAAGGGTTATGGTTACCGAGGATATACATGAATGAACCTTCAATTGCTCCTACCACGGTCAAAATATTTTCAACAATTTCATTAACTTCCACATCTTCATAAGTATCATTTCCACCCATGAAAAAGATAGTACGATCGTGATTCCAGTCCAACGCGGCATTTAGCTGCTCATCATCAGAAAAGGAAATCGCCTTTCCGCCAGGAGCCCTGTAGATGCGTATTTCTGTGTCTGGTACCTCTACGGATCGCGGAAGTAAACTGTGTCCAGCAAACCCGACCTTGAATTCGTTTAACGCCTCAGCACACATCTGTTTCCTCATTTGGGGCACGAAAATGTCAGAAATTTTTGCACTCTTTTTCTGACGAGTGTTAGTCTAACAAGAACAAATATTAAATTCAAATACTAGAATTATGGTATAATTAATGCTCTAACTCACCATTAATCATCTCCTTATATCCTAGCTAGTCCCTCCGATTTGGCCAAATCATAAAGGTTACTTAGCTAGATAGAGTCGGAACAACAGATAATGACGGGCGTAAGGTCTCGGCGGTTTGCCTGGGCCTTTCCAAGCGTCCTTGGTGATACTTCTTACAATGTAAGGCTCAAACGAGCTTGAGGAACAGAATGAAAAATGGCGTGTCTCTCTCCCCTCAAAGGATTCAGAGATGCCAAATATCATTTAATTACAATTACCTAAATACAGTGAATTAGTTCATGAAAATTACAAGGAAAATCCACGAAATTTACAGGGAAATCCACCTTAAGTTAATCTTAGTTTTAGATAAAACTAAAGCCAAATATTCACTTAATCTGTGTCAAGATACGTTAGACCTTCCTCCGTTTTCCCGTCAGGATATCACATCATCCTACCAAGCAGGCGCAGTCATGACAAGAGAAACTTCCTAAGTATTTACACGTATTTGCAGTGTAGCTGTCCACAGAGATTAAACGCATTACCATTTGATATATTAATAATAAGAATTATTAACGAAAACTAGAACTAAACCTCTGAGTTAATAAACCGCTTGAATTAGTAACAAACGTTCCCTGAGTTTTTCCTCTGCTTTCAAC
>JAGKTI010018541.1:0-17628 GCA_018397915.1 Birgus latro | reverse complement strand
TTTCTTCTTTTTCCACATTTAATGAGGTTACTTCGGACATGTGGTGACTTTGGACAGGGAAAGGAAAAAAATATAGCTTCCAACCTGTGTGCATGCATGTGCAGACACACAGACAGTATTTCTACCTAACTATACACAGCAAGCATCCTTTCAATCATGACATCTGTCACTTGCTCCCTTAAGAAACCTTAACTGTGTAAGGCGACAAATGTTAACATGATTTGGAAGATGCTTGCTATGCATTACTAGGTGAAATTACTGTATATAAAAGTTGTCTTTCTTTTACAGGAGGCAAAATGCCTAAGAAATACATCCCAAAAGTGCAAAGTGAAAAAAGGAACTATACTTGCAAAGTAGATAAAGACTGCTTATAAAAAGCCAAAGATGACATTGGAAAAAAATACCAGAGTGTGCGTACGGAAGCTACAAAATGGAAATTAAGTAAAAGTACCTTATATGACTGTCTAAAGGGAAAGCACACCAAAGAAGCTGGTGGACAGATTGTGATGTCATTAACCCTACCCTACCATAGATGATTACAGTGATGTAGACAAGGATGACATTGTTAAAACTCTGCCAGAGCCAACACTTGATAAAAAATGTCGTATGATATTAAATATGGAGAGAGACAGACAGACAGAGAGAGAGAGTGAGAAACAGAGACAGAAGGAAAGAGAGAGAGAATTATTGGGTAATGAGGCTCAACATGATCAGTAAGTTTAGATTAATAAGTGTAGGAGAAGGGGATGAATAAGAAAAGTGATAATCATGTGATTCAAATATTTGTTTAATTTACGGTCTTTAATTTTGCATATCATTACTATAGCAAAATGGCACAATGAGCCATAAATTACTCAGGTTGTAATGTATGAAGTCTGGTGCTACTTGTGATACTTATATTTACCTAATTAAGATTTATTTGCTTTATCTCAAGAATATTACTTTTATTTTCATAAGAAGTTGTCACAGGTGTGCCTTACATTTTCAAGGTTCATTACGTGTATTTCCCAAAGAAAATCCTATATTTTTTTAAGTTAGAAAAGTTCCTACATGTTCTGTGTACCAGAATTCAGTTGTGATAAACACTTCCGTGGCTTTATTTCAAACACACACATGTGTATGTGTTCAGTGTGAGAAAAGGAGTACAAAATAAATTTTAATCTTTATTTAGTCCTATAGGGGTTACAAAATATGTTTTTCACAGTTTCTTTTTTTAAAAACCTCCGTCAGTGTCCGAAGCCAATGCCAAATACACTTGCTCCAATTTAAAGGGCAAAAGCATTGACTGTCTGAAGTCACCCCACCCCAGTCCGAAGTCACCCCACATCGATTATGACTTCGGACAGCATTATGAATATTTTTTTTAAACACAAGCAGACCTGAATTTTTTTCACCTGTCTCACCATAAAGCTACGTTCTTAAGCCACACATTCATGCAAGAAATACTCTTGTTAAAGCTTAACATGCTGAGTTACAACTTAGAATAGGTAAAAATCATCCGGTCACCCCACTTTACGATACTGTATTACTTACTGGAAGAACTGGTGCTTTGAGGAAAGAAAGAAAAAAAAGCATACTAAAAAAGGAAATTTTTAAAAAACTGACATTACACCAAATAACATTAACATCACTGAATAAAGGATACCTGTACAAAATATCTGAAATATCTGTAAATGTAAATATGTAGTTACTAAGAACTTATAACCAACAGTTAAGTGAAAAATGGCTGTACAGGAGACTTTAAACATTAATGGGGACCAACCAGGCTTGATCGGTAGAGAGGTGGACTGCAGTCCCGACGGACCCAGGTTTAAATCCAAGCTGGGGCAGGGAACAGTTTAACCCACCGAGTCCCATCGACGTATAGGTACGTCGCGATGTTTTGTCACAGCTACACCGATTGATGTATGGGTACGTCGCGCAATTGCAGGGGTCATAATTTGCACAATTTTCAAGTTTCATCAGTGATTTTTGGCAGGCATATGTGGGAGACCTTCCTCTACCTGCTGTCAAGCAGGGATACTGCCTGGCCCCACCTAACCCTCCCTCCCCCCTCCCCCCACACTGGGCAATTCACCTGTTAGCAGTAAGCTGGCCAGTAAAGGTATGTTGCCCCACAGTCTCTCCAATGACGAAATTCACGGTGAAAGTGATTCCTGAGGTGGAGGACAAAGAAATAAAGAAGCTAGAGCAAGAAACAAACAGAAGTGATGAGGTGGTAATGTCATAAAGGAAGGTGCCATATGTGAATGTGTTTGGTGACTGAAGAATGTTTTTATATGTATATTTTTTTTTTTAAGCATGGAAGAAGGAACCAAAGGCCACGGGCCTGCATACTGTTCCTTCCAAGAAACAGCAAAAACAGTACAAAAGAGAGCCAAATTCAAGATCCATTCAATTCGAGATGCCTGGACACACTGCGTTTGAAAGACTGGAGATCATAGGAAGTAGGAAATACAGACAGAGGAAGACAGTTCCAGAGTTGACCAGTTGCATAAATAAAAGACTGGGAGTAACGGTTAACTCTTGCATTAAAGAGTTGGACAGAAAAGGGATGAGAGTTTGTTGCTAGACGGGTACTACGTGCCCGTCGTAGAGGTGGGGGGATGCAAGCAGACAGTTCAGAGGAACAGTGACCATTGAAGTAGCGATAGAAGAGAGATAAAGATGAAACAGTGCGGCGAAGAGACAATGGTTGAAGGGAATCAGTAAGAGGAGGAGAGTTAATGAGATGAAAAGCCTTTGACTCCACCCTATTGAGAAGAGCTGCATGTGGAGAGCCTCCCCACACATGAGAGTTGTACTCCATACACGGGCAAATAAAACCCGTGTACAAGGTCAACAACTGTGCAGGGGTAAAGAAAGTAAGGAATCGGCTTAGCACACCTAATCTCTTCGAAGCAGATTTCACAAGAGATGTAATATGTTCTTTCCAAGACAAATCCCGAGAGAATGAAACCCCAAGCATGTTCAAGGATGATGCAGGACATAACTGTTCATTATTAAACATTAGTGGGTAATCCTGAGGAAGATTTTGTCGGGTTGATATGTGTAAAAACTGAGTTTTTGATGCATTGAAAATAACAAGAATATTTTTACCCCAATCAGAGATACGAGCCAAATCAGACATTAGGTGTGCCATAGCCTCATCCCTTTTTTGTTGAAGTAACTGCTGAGATGGACGCTGCGGGAACCGAATGGAAAGGTGAAGGGTGGAATCATCAGCATATGAGTGGATAGGGTTAGATGTACAGCTTAGAAGGTCATTGATGAATAAAAGGAAGAGAGTAGGTGATAGGACAGAACCCTGAGGAACACCACTGTTGATAGGTCTAGGAGAGGAACGATGGCCGTCTACAACAGCAGCTACAGAACGACCAGAAAGGAAGCTAGAGATGAAGGCACAGATAGAAGGATAGAAACCGTAGGAGGGCAGTTTGGAAATTAAAGATTTATGCCAGACTCGATCGAAAGCCTTTGAGATGTCAAGTGCAATGACAAAGCTTTCGCCAAAGTCCCAAAGGGAGGATGACCAAGAGTCTGAAAGGTAGGTGAGAAGATTGCCAGTGGAGCGTCCCTGACGGAACCCATACTGACGATCAGAAAGAAGGTTGTGACAGGAAAGGTGCTTTAAAATTTTTCTGTTAAGAATTGACTCGAAAACTTTTGATACGCAGGATGTTAAAGCAATTGGACGATAGTTAGAGGGTTGAGAATGGTCACCCTTCTTTGGGACTGGCTGAATGAGAGCAAACTTCCAGCAAGAAGGAAAGGTACAAGTTGAGAGACAAAGGCGAAAGAGTTTACCTAGGCAGGGTGTAAGCACAGAAGCACAGTTTTTGAGGACAACAGGAGGGACTCCATCAGGACCGTATGCCTTTTTAGTATTGAGGCCAGTAATGGCAGAGAACACATCGGCTGAAGAAATTTTAATGTCAGACAATAGGAAGTCAGAGGGGGGGAAGTGATGGAGGAATAGCACTGGAATCGTCTAAGGTGGAATTGGAGGAGAAAGTCTGAGCAGAGATCTGCTTTATCAGTAGAAGAAATAGCTACAGAGCCATCAGAGTAGAAAAGAGGAGGGAAGGATGATGAGGTAAAGTTGTTAGAAAGGTTTTTGGCAAGGTGCCAGAAGGAGCGAGAAGAGTTCGAGCTGGAGAGTTGGGAACATTTAGCACGGATGAAATTGTTTTTAGCAGAGGGAAGATGAGACTTAGCACGATTCCGGGCAGAAATATATAAAAGGTGTGATTCAGGGGTGGGTTGGCTCCAGTACCTCTTATAGGCCCTCTCCTTGTTGCGGAGAGCATTAGAACAAGCGTGATTAAACCAAGGCTTTCTTGCATTAGTCAGGGGATATGAGAAAGGAATGTATGCTTCCATGCCTGAGAGAATAACCTCCGTAACGCGCAAGGCACACTCAGATGGCTCCCGGCCATGGAAGCAATAATCATTCCATGGAAAATCAAAGAAGTACTGCCTGAGGGCCTCCCAATCTGCAGCTCCAAAGTGCCACAGGCGACGTTTCTTTGGAGGGTCCACAGGCTGTACTGGAGCGATTGGACATGTTAAGGTAATAAGATTATGATCGGAGGAGCCCAACGGAGAGAAAAGATGAACAGTGTAAGCAGAAGGATTAGTTGTTAGGAATAGGTCAAGTATGTTGGAACTCTCTCCAAGGCGGTCAGGGATACGGGTAGGGTGCTGTACAAGCTGCTCTAGGTCATTAAGGATAGAAAAGATGTAGGCTTGTTCACCAGGTGGATCAGTTAAAGGAGAGGAGAGCCAAAGGTGGTGGTGAACATTGAAATCTCCTAGAATGGAGATTTCAGAGAAAGGAGAAATGGATAGAATGTGTTCCATCGTAGAAGTAAGATAGTCAAAGAATTTTTGATAGTCAGTAGAATTAGGAGATAAGTAAACAGCACAGATATATTTAGTCAGAGAATGACAGGAAAGCCGAAGCCAGAGAGCAGAGAATTCAGAAGAATCAAGTTCAGGAACACGAGAGCAAGATAGATCGTTGCGTACGTATACGCAACAGCCACCTTTGGCTTTGAAACGAGAATAGAGAAAGTAGGAGGATACAGAAAAGGGTTTGCTGTCAGTTGCCTCAGACAGCTGAGTCTCAGTGAGAAAGAGAAGGTGAGGTTTAGAGGAGAAGAGGTGGTGCTCAACAGCGTGAAAGTTAGAGGAAAGGCCGTGAATGTTACAGAAATGAAGAAGGAGTGAGTCAGATGGTGGTTCCAGGCAGCTCTTTGAGTCGTCACCGGGAGAGGGGCGGATGGTGGGGGCATTTATGGTCCCCCCCCCGGGGACTCCGAGGCATGATTTTTGTACACCATTTTGAGAATTTTGAAAAGGAAGTGTAGTATGTAGCGTGTATGTAGTTTGGTGCTGACAGTTAGAGAAACTTGTATATGAGAGCATGCTGGTCTACTCTCTGTGTAACTGAGACACTGAAAAAGTTCAGCAAAGGAGGATGGTCAGGAACAAGTCCTGAGGGCTGATGAAACGGGAGCTCCAGCTCTCCCTGTCATCAGCTTTCCATCCTCCCTGGGAGTACTGCCCTGCTCGACTGGTGCTACAGTCTCCTCACCCTAAAAACAGAGGAGGAGGTCCCTAGTCCCCTCACCCTGCCCCTTTTAGTCGCCTTTTACGACACACAGGGAATACGGTGGCAGAATTCTTCCTAACACAACCTGGCCGCAAAGTAGTACCACCACCCCACAGTGCGGCCAGATTGTGTCCCCCCCCGCCACAGGGGGGATTTGTGTAGAGAGACTTGCAAAACTATGTTTGGCATGGCTGGTAAGGAAGGGACCTGGACCAACACAGGAAGTGATTAAGGTGGGTTGTCGTTTTTGTTTCAGTCATGGGTAGGTGACTTTGGGAGATGATGTAACCCTCCTTTTATATTGTATTTCAATCTCCTGATTTACGATAAACTCGTTATACGTTAAGGTATGACCTGACGTAACCCCATCGTATAACAAGTAGTGACCGTACTGGATGATACAGTACCTAACCTAACTAAAGTACTGGATGATATAGTACCTAACATAACCACAGTACCGGATGATATGGCACCTAACATAACCACAGTACTGGATGATACAGTACCTATCATAACCACAGTACTGGATGATACGGTACCTAACCTAACCACAGTACTGGATGATAAGGTACCTACCCTAACCACAGTACTGGATGATACCTAACCCAACTGATAGAGGTTGACTTGCTTAGAATAATTAGCAGAAAATACAGAAAAGCATAAACACTGGGAACAAATGCATGATGTATAAATAGCAATGATTACCACTAAAATAAAAAATATATCTGTAATTTCCACCAAAACCAGGAATAAATTATAATAAAATCATTGTACAGCATATAGGCCAACAAATCAAAATCCAAAACAAGTACAGAGGACAATTTTCACTAAATAAGAATAAACATCATTACAATGGGGAAAAGTTTCGGATAATGAGTCATGGTCTGAGTTGCCTAGAACTACTCACCCAAATGTCACACAGCCACCTCGTAATGATTAACCAGGCTGGGTTTTGGCTGCTGTGAAAAATAAAGAACTGCAACATAATTCAACATCATCACTGGGCAGGCACGTCAAACCACGGACTTTACGAACACTTGCCCAAGAAGCAAGTCTGTAACCATTGAGATTTCTAAGATTAATCACAAAATCCCACCTGAACCCCTTCGAGATAAGCAAAATCAATATGGGCAAATTACAAAACTATCCATAATATTTAACAGGTGAAATAAAAAACATCTCAGTATTTATTAACGTACAACAACATAAATTTCAAATATTTATGAAGAAATCCCAACTGACTTCTTTTATCATAACCATAAACATTTAATAATTACAATACGGTAATACGAGGCATTTTGGGAAAATTACAAGCATCTGCATACCATAGTATTGTAATTACTGAAATTATACACACTTTCCAATAAGCAGTAAATGCATCCTTGACAAATTGCCTCGTATTACAGTACTGAACAGGAGATGATTATAGGAATGAATCACAAAAATACACTAAAATAAGAAGGAACATTTTGCCTCCCCTCTCTCATACTGGAATCACCCACATCCAACCCACCCTCTTCTCCTTCCCCCCATCTCAGGCGTCCACTCACCCCTGCACAACCCTCATACCACCCTAACTCAACACACACACGCAAAACACCTGATACACACTTACCATCGGGAATATTTGTGATTTTCTCCTCACCATCCTCGAACCTCTCCGCGTACTTGTGAGGACGCCTTGACATCATGGCGCCTTAGGTACGGGTCCTGTAATGTTTTTATTTGTCTTATCTCTCCAAATTATAGAAATTATTAAATCTTTTTTGTCAAACCGTGCAAATACTGTAATAAGGTTTATACATCTGCGATAAAAAATACTAAAATTATTACGAAACTTAAAATACAGTATTAGTTATGCTACAACACGATCCGTATTTAAGGTGCACAAACATTTCTAAAATCACAAATAATTCTTTGACATCACATTCAAATTACATCATTCCACAAGAACACTTAGATTACATAAATATATCAGCTTAATTGGCTTAAAAGCTGATAATTTGTGCAAACTTATGCTGGATATGCTGCCATTTTAGAGAAAACGAATCTGCAAAAGTTATTTCAGGAGCAACTAAAATAATTCAATTACCCTCGACTTACAATTAATACCGGGATTGAATGCTGCCTAGTTCCGGGCCCCTGTGTTTCTGACTGGACAGAAAAGCATTAGATCATAGATGGATTGACGAAAATCATTCTACATGTACCTATTCCATATTTACAAATACAACAATGAGGATGAAAAAAGAGAAGTTTTATCAAACCGTAAAGAAAACTATGAAAAAGCACAAAACCTAATAGGGTATTTGTTTGTGATGGGAGACTTTAATGGAATGTAGGTTAAGAAAATAGTAGGAGAGACTGAGGTGAGACATATTAGAATGGTTATCGGTAACTGGAATGCTTAAGTGGCGTTTGCTTAAGTGGGCAGTCTTAGGGTGTTGTATACCTACTCTCAAAAGAAAAAGTAGTAAGTGGTCTTAGAAGGTATCCCATGGAACGAAAAATAAAGAAATCTTCACTGACAAAAGCATGCCAGTTCAAGCCTCTGCAATACACTCTTTTTACTCTAACCTGACCTCCAGTTGCCATCTCTCTATCTTTAATTCTTAGTTGTAACAATAAATCAACACTAGACATAAGGCTAGCCATAAAGAACTGCTTTGGAAAAGATGCTGAGCCATAGCATTCTCCTTTCTGCCACTAAGCTAAGGAGAAGTAAGCAGGAAAAGAACGAAAATCTAGGTTAGTTACAGTGAAAGAACCATATGGAATCAATCTACCTTTCCCATCACGCACGATAATGAACCAACAGACGATGGCACAATATGGGGTGGAGTGCTTTAATTCTCCTTCGTCTTACTCTAAACGTTATTATATTTCAACTTCATTTGGCAGAAATTTTTGTCTTTTTGCAGCTTATTTCCCACACCTCAGTAGAAAACAAACGGCATTAGTAAGATGCACAGCCCTTTTTCGTGACTATTGCCAGACGCCTTAATCCCGTAAGGGGTGGCCACAAACAAATCTCCTCCATGTCGCCCTGTCCCCCGCCATTTCACTGCTCTGCTCCCAGCTCACACTCCCCTCTCTCATATACCTCTCCACTCTATCCCTCCATCTCATCCTTGGCTCCCGCTTCCTCCCCCCCCTTTCATCTTACTGACATACACTCTCTCGTCAGTCTCTCACTCTCCATCTCTCCACATGGCCAAACCATCCCAGTGTGTTTCTCCTAACGCTTCCTATCACATCCACATCCACACCACAACGCTCCTTCACTTTATCATTTGTCAGTCTGTCTTTCCATATGACCACATACTCCTCTCAAATAACTCATTTCCACTGATCTCACTCTTGACGTCTGTCCCTCTAACAAGGTCCAAGCTTCACTTCCATAAGTTAGAGTTGGTATCACAATACAGTCATGCAACGACTTTTTCACTTCCATGCTCACTTCCCTGATGCCTAAGTAAAGTCGCCAGAAACGGCAAAGCTAAAGTGAAAGAAAAATGCCATTAGATTGAAGGGGTTAAACCTTTTACTGTTTTATGGGTTGTCACCAAGATCGTAGACACCTCAATTAACGTCTTCTTTGGAAATATAAATAAGAAAGACGCACTATAGGGAGTGTTCGCTGACGAAAGTAGTTTTAGGATAACCTCTTCCACCACTTATCGATTAAATCAGTAAAATCTTGGCAGTTGCAAAGAATATAGAGCAGTAAGCCATGCTTAACAAATAACGTTGTCTTGAAAGCTCTCAAATGTGATGCCAAACGACTACTTATCAGTGTTGAAAGTACAAAATACTACAGCCTACTCTTTTTACTCTGACCTTATCTAAAATTGCCGTAACAACACACTGAATGTTGAGAGGGATAAAAATACAGGGTGTCCATAAAGTCTCTTTACAAAGGGGTTCATTTAACAGTACCTTAACTCAACATCTTTCATCAACAGGGTACCTGAAATACAGGGTGAGGAGTAGCAACATCTATGAAGAAGTGATGTAGAAAGGATGTAGAGTCGTAGGCTAATACTCTTTCTGCCATTCAGTTACATGGAAAAAAAAAACTGGCCAGGTTAGAGTAAAAAGAGTATAGTACCATTTTTCTTGAGAGTTAGGCCAGATTAACAGTTTCTATAGCCCATTCACCTCAACTTGGTAAGGAATTTCGTCATTTTGCAACCTGTTTTCCATAATTCAGTGTCAGTACATAAAAATACTACTTCACTACACCTTTTTCATAGCACTGTTTCTATATTTGAGGCTTGTAGTGTTAATCTCTTGCTATAGCTCAGCATTCAAGATGGAGAAACGGTAATTTTGCTCCAAGTTAATGTGAATAGGGTATAGCTGTGTGTGCCAAAAGGTTTACTCTTCCCTTCAGACCTTATAAGGCAACACCACACAATACAACTAACCATCCCCGTGCAAACATTACCAGACCTTCTCCAGTAACATCCCACCTGCAGACATTCCCACACAAACTATGAATAAATACCTACACACTCATTTCACGCACACAACAATGTACAACGAGCCTCCCCGTCTCCACCCCTGATATCCGGCCATCAGAGGTAGCATCAAACTGAGCTGATGGACTGCTAGGCTTAGGTCATATCATCCAGCCTTTCTGACCAGCAAGTTTTAGATCTGGGTTGAGTGGAGCCGCAAAGGACATGTGCCCATTTGTTGATTAAACCCACACGACACACATAAGGCAACACTATACACCATATAATACACACATAATGCAACACTGTGCACCATATAATACACACAGAATGCAACACTGTACACCATACAATACACGCATAATGCAACACTGTACAGCATACAATACACACATAATGCAACACTGTACACTATATAATACACACATAATGCAACACTGTACAGCATACAATACACACATAAGGCACACTGTACACCATATAATACACAAATACGACAACACATCACCAGGGTAGGGAATCTGCAGGACAGTACCATGGGAGCCGTTACTTATCTGCGGTCGACGGGTCTGCTCAATCAGAAAAACCTGGGTTGTGCAAGAAAAACATTTATTTTTTTTTAGTTGATAGGCGTGAAGCATTAGAGGGACCAGTAAATGTTGTCTCTGATCTCTTCAAATCAGAGTCACAAGCTTAATGGAACTCAGTATAAAAGAAAAACAAATGGTGGGGGGGGGGGGGGTTGCAGCAAACAGAAATGCATAAACTTCCTTCATATTTATTCTCAGCATTTTACGTCTGGTGGCGACCATCATCCACTCACTTGATGTAGTGCTGCCTACTTCTTCCTTAGCCTTTATCATTCTTTTTCTGTGCCTGCCCTCCTCTCTTCCTACTTCTCCCATCTTTCCTGTCACTTCTTATTGCTTTTCTTTCCTTTACAGATGGCTTTACATTGAGTGACAAGCCAAATGGTTTCCTGTAAGCCAAGAAACCATTTACAACGCTGGGCGGTAACCATATAACCAAACCATACGCGCTCCCTACGTGTCAACAAGTGGGTTGGTGGAAGGTTAGTGCCCCTCCCTGTAAAACAAATAACTCAAAGTCAAATGGTTACCCCTTAAGGAATTATGGCGCCTGGCAATAGATAGATAGATGGATAAATTTTACATCCAACACTTATTCATCCCTTCACTACAGATTACTTATTTATTTACTTTATAACAGTGGTAGTGGTAGTGATGGCAGGGTTATGGATCAGGAAGGAGACTGTGACAACTGTTGGCAATGGTGTCAGCAATACAAACCACCAGAGACATGATGCTGATGGTGGTGGTGGTGGTGTCAGTAAAATATAGTAATAAAGGTGAGTCTGTGGTGGTAGTGGTGGTGGCAGTAACATAAACACTACGGAGAAGCTGGTGGTAAGGGTAGTTGTGGTGGCAGCTGTGGTTGTCAGAGTAGTAGTAGTAAGGCAGCAGTGATGGTGGTAGTTGCGGTGGTGGTGTCAGCAGAATCACTAAAGGCAGACGTCGTTATCGCTGTCACTGGTGTCAATAACGTTGTCAGTGGCGCCGAATTTCTCCGGGTACAACAACATATTCTGCAGTGTTGGCAGCTCACTCAGAAAACGCCGTGACTGCAACATAGAAAACGGGGTGTGGAAACTGTTAATAAGTTTGACTATCTTATTTATATATATATCATTACTTTTTATTTGTTTATTTACACCATTATTTATACGTATATTTATTTACATCATTATTTATCTATATATTTATTTCTAGATTTATTTGTGTCCACCAGAAATAGTCTCCCCTGTAATACACAAAATGGGAATGAGAAACAATTATCGATTTATTGAGCCTGATTTCCTTAATAATTGATTTTGATTAACTTTATTGGTCTTCTGGATTAATTAATTTATTACTGTACACAGGATGGTCCATATTTTACGCCTCTCAATTTTCGCGTACTCCGGGGACGGCTGAGTCAGTGCTATTAGTGTCTACCCTCCGCGTTTTCTACATCCAACACTCCGACCGGTGAGTTCAGACCACTACACTACAGTTCTTTCACCTTAAATTGGCCCAGATTTCGTCCTTTTGCAGCTTATTTCCACGTAGATCAGTGAAAAAAGGGCAATATTAAGGCTTCACATCCTTTCCACAGCACTTCTTCGTGACTAGCATCATACTCAGGCGCTAATCTATTGTCACAACTCAACATTCATGACTGAGATAACAATTTTAAGCCAAGTTGGAGTGAAAAGAGTACATCACGAAATTCTGATGTCTGTGCGGTGTACCATGGGCTAGACTTCTCGGGTGCTAAGGAGGCTCCCCAACGCCTTTTCCTTACCGATTTATTTTTGGATAAGACCGACTAATATCGCTTTTTGTATATTATTTATGGTATGGTGATATTAGTATGATATAAGTAAAATAAATTGCTTAGGAAAAGGTGTTAGGACATGGTTGTGCATAAAGGCAGGTTAATATGCACAGAAAAGCTTATATATATATATCAATAATTTTATCTACAGTACTTTCACACACATTTCACAAACACATTGAGTTAGTTTGGACATGTGGAGAGGATGGAGAGTGAGAGACTGACGAGAAGAGTGTATGTGAGTGAGATGGACGGCGGGGAGAGGAAGGGGGAGACCAAGGATGAGATGGAGGGATGGAGTGGAGAGGTATATGAGGGGGGGGGGGGTATGAGCTGGGAGCAGGGCAATGAAATGGCGGGGGACGGGGCGACATGGAGACGATTTGTTTGTGGCCACCCCTTGAGGCGTCTGGCAATAGACAGATAGACTTTCACCTTAACTTGGCCCAGATTGTCATCCTTTTTGCATCTAATTTCACAGATATCAGTGCCATAAGAGAATACTGTGGCTCTATCTCCTTTCCACAGCACTTTTTCGTGACTAGCACCTTCCTGGAGTGTTAATACGGTGTTACAGCTCGGTATTCAAGATGGAGACCCGGTAATTTTAGGCCAAGTTGGAGGGGAATGAGTATAGACGAAGTTACTGCCATTTTAAAGTTTATTTCCCGTGGCTCAGTGTCAAAAAAAAAAAAAATGATGCTACAGATCTACACGTTTTCCATAGCACTTCTTCGTGACTAGCATCATATTCTAGCGTTGGCATAGCACTGAAGATGAGGTAAATTTACGGCTATACTCCTTTCACCTCGATTTGGCCCAGATGTTCGTCCTTCTACAGCTTATTTCACGTAGCTCAGTGGTAGAAAAAGACAGTACTACGGCTCTGTTTCCTTGCCACAGCACTTCTTCGTGACAAGCACCGTATCCCAGTGTTACTCCCTCACCGTAACACAGTAGTGAAGATGGAGAGATCAATTTTAGAACAAAGTTGGAGTACAAACGAAAATAAACAGAGAGGCGTTCAACTTACCCCAACTTTCGTACAGGCCTTCATACTGGCGGCTGGGGTGAGACTGAGGCAGTGAGGGGGGCCATGGGGCGTGGTGGGCTTCCATTTGAACCCCAGGGACCAATCGGGGGTGGGGTTCCTGGGGGGGTTTACAGGTTAGGGTAGGTTAGATCTGCGGGTGAGAGCTGGTGGTTGGGATAGGTTAGTTCATCTTGCTTGGGTTAGGTAGGTCAGGACAGGTTTGTTTAGGCTGGAGGTCAGAGGTCATCTTAGGTCAAGGAGAATAGGTTCAGGTGAGGGTTTGGACTCTCGGACATTTTAATAATTGATACCCTGTTGGGTCTAATTTGTTAATCTATATAACTATCTATCTGTCTAATTCTATAATCTTAATTTGGTCTTTATATATGCATGTACTGTATGTCTGTCTGTCCATAACGCAAACACTACACAGCATCACACAAAAACGGTGGTTGATAGCAATAAACCCCAGAAGCAAATGTTGTCAGGGATTTTCTGGAGTGTGCCTTTAGCAAAAAATAAGTTAATAAATAAACCGATCCAGTTTGTCTTCTAGCTGTGTGAAAATATTAGCCCTGTAGGCATATGATAGGAAATTTCAATGCTTCCAATAATAGTGATCCACTGACCTAGGAACTGAGGAAAGTGCAATGGCAAAGCTCAATAAAAGTTGATCAGGAAAGTAGCGCTTTTTGCCATCTGGGGGCTGTTTTTGCTATTGTTAGTGATATAGCGAAGCCAGTGTCCAAAGACTTCTCGTGTGTGTGTGTGTGTGTGTGTGTGTGTGTGTGTGTGTGTGTGTGTGTAAATAAGAGTACAAACAATACTAAATCTAGCCATGTCTCATTCTTCCTGCATAAAAAATAAATACATTACACCAGCAAATCGATCATCAATATGCTAAAAGAATCCCGTGCCTCGTCAGTCACCAGGAGGCTAGATTATGTTGGGTAATGGAGGAGCTGAGGGGCGTATTCGTAGCACCTCTTCCTTAGCGATTTATTTTCCATCCTGCACTTCAAAATGCTCTTGTATGTTGCTTAGTTTTGAGTTGATACGGTTTGCGTCACTTCCAAAGGAACATTAAGGGGCAGAATAAATCGCTAAAGAAGAGGCGTTACGAAATATCCAAAACCTTTAAGGAAAGCGATCTCAAATCTTCTTGGTCCGAATTCTCGTCAGATAAGGAAGCTCCCTAATGCCTTTTCCTAAGCGATTTACTCTGTTTATTATACCTTACTGTCCTCTTCTGTGTTACATAAGTCCTTCCAATATCGCCATACTCTGCATAAATAACGAACAAAATTATATTACCCAGCCGTATTCAAAAATAAATCGCTAAGGAAGAGGTGTTAGGGATCATAAACCCTTCCAATATCGCCATACTCTGCATGAATAACGTACAAACGATTATTAACCAGCCATATCCAAAAATAAATCGCTAAGTTAGAGGTGTTAAGGAACATAATTCCTAATATCGCCATACTCTGAAGAAATAGCGTACAAAAGGATATTATTCAGCCATATCCAAAAATAAATCGCTAAGGAAGAGGTGTTAGGGAGCATAAATCCTTCATATATCGCCATACCCTTCATAGATAACATACAAAAGGATATTACCCAGCCAAATCCAAAAAATAAATCGCTAAGGATGAGGTGTCAGGGAGCTTGCGTACCCAGTGGCAGCAAAGTTGGTCCACACACGCAGCATTATGTCCCTCAACGTCAGGTCGTCATTCCGCGTCAAGGGTGGCTGGCCGAACACATCGTTGAATAGATACTGGAGTTCATCGCCGTGGTTGATCCCTGAAATCGTTGAACAATTAATGAACGTTGTGAAAAACGTAAGTTCTATGTGTGTTCGAGTTATCGTCATACACATCATGCAGTCTGTACAGAAGGAAGTTTAAACTGAGAGCACCATGAAAAGATGTTCTGTACCATGCTCTATTAAGCTACTTTATCTTAACGCACGTACACTTCTTATTTGGTGACTTGCTGTACAGGTCAGCGAAGGAGTACTGTCCCCGGTGCCGAAGCTCATATGAAAACACCTTCTTGCCGCTGGCCTCGTCCTTGGCGTGGAAGAGAGAAACGGTGCCGTGTGGATAGTTGAACTGCACGTCGCCTCCCATCTGTGAACGGAGGCGAGAATTATGATCTGTGGCTTTGTAAATTTTGTAACACCTCTTCCTTAGCGGTTTATTCCGTACATTAAACCTCAGTAACCTCTTCCGTGTTATTGATGCAAACTATGTCGAAATAAAAACTATATGAGAAGATGCAGAAGAGTAATATGCAAGAGATACTGCCAAGGAAGAGTATGACGCTTGTGCCACATAGATCACAGATTTTAGTGTCGAATCCTTAACCCATCGAACTCAGAACACCTTTTGTATTTCATTCCACAAACGTCCTCTCCTCTCTCTTGATGGATGCAGCCTCGTAGATCAAGAAAACATGATGTTTGATAAAAAAAAAACAATTTACATAACAGACAGGACAACAAAGGTACCCCGCTCTCTCGATGGGCGTACCGTTGTAAACAGAAAGATTACGATGCTAAATAAAACGCAACAAAGAGGACATAACAGATGGCACAGTCTAGGTACCGTGCCCACTCAATTTAACTGCAATAACACTGTGAATCATGCAATTTTGACGTGTGATAAGTGTGTGTGTGATTCTTCTATTAGTAAAAGGCGACAGAACTGACGTAACAGGGACAGTAAGAGCATATTTGTAGCGAGTAATACTATTAAATTTTCAAGTCAAATAGTTATGAAAATTTTACATAGTATTCTGAAACGGTTGTTGGGCTCCGGAGATCACATCACTTCACTGAGTTTCAAATGTCGTTGTTCACTGTCTCGTTAATTAATGGAGTGGATCAGTATTTATGTCCGCAACTGAGCCTACTCCTCCGATGGCTACAATGTCGTCTGAGAAGTTATGCTGGTCCCTCCCCTACAAACCAGCAAATATACAATCCTTTGCAAAAGTACTGTTCCTCCTCCTCACCTTCACAAGCACAGTTTGGGTAAAATCGCATGTATCTCCAATAATCTGTATGGTTTAGCTACGCAGTTACTTTAAGCTTACACTCACTTTTCATTACCATAGCTAGTATCATGCTCTGAGTTACTGAGGGAAGGAACAGGACTAGCACTTTTGCAGACAATTGTACCCATACTTTTGATGACCCCAACGTTGCGACCAGAGAAGGTTTATTTTCTGTCTATCTATCTATTGCCAGACGCCTTAATCCCGTGAGTGGTGGCAACAAACAAATCGCCTCCACGTCGTCCCGTCCCCCACCATTTCATTGCCCTGCTCTCACTCATACCCTCCTCTCTCTGCACCTATCCACTCCATCCTTTTGTATTTATTTATTTTTCTGACCCCTCAGGTAATGATAAATGATCCTGCTGTCCTGATAGTCCCCAATAAAAGGCAACGTATCTAACCCAACAGTCAGACCGGCATAGGCATCTAATATTTCAGTCCAGAAGGTTCTGTTGATAACTGATCTCTCCTCAAGCAGTGTGAGAAGAGACAGAACTGCATATACTTAGCGAAAAATGATGAAAATAATATAACAGACAGCACAATCAAAGTACTCACTCCTTCGATGGCTGCTGGATCGTGGTCTGTCCCCAGTTAGTGATAGAAGAAAGTGAGAAATAATCTTATGTTCAGTAAAAGGCGATGGAAACGATGTGATATTGACAGCACACACGATGAAACTGACGCAACAGACAATGCAGTAGAGGTCCCCAGTATTTCAAGGGCAATATCCAGTATTTGGCCCCTCCCCAGGTAGTGACATAGGAGATGGGAGATATTCAAATTCGCAATGAGTGATGGAATTAAACGCGAGACGGTACAACAAAGTACACACTCTTTCGATGGCTGCACTGCTCTGGTCCAAAAATTTCTGTTTTGGTCCGTCTGCATGTACTGTAGTGAGAGTAGAAGCCGAGAGATTCTTATATGCAGGAAAAGACGATGAATATGGCATAATACACAACACAGCAAGGGTACACACGATGGAGCTGACGCAACACACAACACAGCAAGGGTACACACGATGGAACTGATGCAACACACACAGCACA
>JAGKTI010018540.1:0-17628 GCA_018397915.1 Birgus latro | reverse complement strand
CTCCTCAAAATCACAGGATGTCACGATTTAACTAATGTGATTTTACAATGTAGAAAATTCGTGACAGTAATGTCATAAAGGAAGGTGCCATATGTGGATGTGTTTGGTGACTGACCAATGCTTCTGTTGCCTATATAAATGTGTGAAAACCAATATAGTCTGTTACTACACATAAATTCGTAGCAAATACATAAATAAATACGTAATTTGAAGTGACTTGAATTAGTTAACCCTTCCATAGTTCGTTTTCTTTAGCCAGGTACCCTGAAAAAGAAGGAAAACGTAAGGTTGCATGACACCTGTATCAACATTTTTAAGCACAGGATTGCGATTTCTCTGTGAATTCTCGATGTTTCTCACCAAAAGCGAAGGTTTGAGCCAATAAAAAAAAAATCCAAAAATGCTCGGGATTTTGGGGTATCGTAGGTTGGAAATCAGTTGGGACGTGATGGGTTAAGATATTGGATTCGATGAGCTCTTTGTCTGAGCTATTCCACAGGTAAGTGCACATGTATGGAACACTGTATTTCTTGATATTCTTCAAGTAACTTGACTTTTTCAATTTCTTTCCATGTCCTCTTGTTGCTCCCCCATCCCATACAAACAGATCTCTGTCAATTTTTTTTTACTCCTGTCATGGCCCTGAACACTGCAATCATGTCACCCCTCTCTCTTCTTTTTTCTAAGGAAGGCAAATCAAGCTTTTCTAGTCTTTCCTTGTATGATAGATCTGTCAGGCTAGGGACCGCCTTGGTTGCTGCCCTTTGTATTCTCTCGGGACCATCTTGGTTGCTCCTCTTTGTATTCTCTTGGGACCACCTTGGTTGTTGCTCTTTGTATTCTCCTGATCTTGTTCATACCTTTTTTTTTTATGTGGGGACCATACCTTCCGTGTATTCTGACATGGGGCAGATCATTGCCACTCTCAATTTTTTCATTATCTCCTCATCCATGTATTGAATTGCCACTCTTATGTTTGTCAAGAGCTCATATGTCTCTTTGACAGTCTTGTTAATGTGTTTTTCAGGTGGCTGATTATCCTGGACACTCCCAGGTCCTTCTCTTCTCTCGCTTTTGTGATAGATTCTTTTCCCATCGAGCAATTCAGCGACGGCATCTTACTGCCTTGACCCATTTCCAATATTTTGCTTTTTTTTGCATTGAATTTCATTTCCATACCAGGCTTCATTCATAAATCCTGTCAAGATCTTCCTGCAGCATTTTACAGTCCTCTTCAATTTATACATTCCTCATGATCTTTGCATCGTCTGCAAACAGACTTGCATAACTGTTCATTCCATCCATCATATTATTTACCTAAATCAAGAACATTACTGGTGCCAGCACTGAGCCCTGCGAGACTCCACTTGTTACTTCCCTCCACTGTGACATCCTGTCCTTTATTACTGTCCTCATGTATCAGTCTCTCTTGAAGGTTACTCTTCAGTCCTCCTGTGTGCTCCAATTTCCACATTAGTCATTTATGGGGTGCCTTGTCAAAGGCTTTCTACAGATCTAAGTACTGTACACACAATCCACCCAACTGTCTTTCTCCTGTAGCACATCAGTTACCCTTGAGTGGAAACCCAACGGACTAATGACACACGGCCTTCCATTTCTGAATCCAAACTGACTTTCTGCCAAAATGTCCATCCCTTCCAGATATTTTATTGACCTATCTTTCAAAATTCTCTTGTACAATTTTGTAACCATCCTGGTCAGGGACACTGGTCTATAATGCAACAGCTCTTCCTTATTCCCTCCTTTGTAAATTGGTACCATATTGGCCCTCTTGTATTGCCAAGGCACTTTCCTTTCTTCCAGAGAACACACAATCAAACTGTGAATCTTATCTGCCGGTTGTTATCTGCATTTCTGTAGTATCCAGTTAGAGATCCCATCAGGTTCTGGGGCCTTCCTTACTTCTTGAGTTTCCAGTAATTTATACACTTCCTGCAATTCCACTTTTATATATGTCATTTAACACTACATTTCTAGTCACTCCCTACTCCTTTGTGTGTGTGTGTGTATTTACCTAATTGTATTTACCTAATTGTGATATACAGGAAATGAACTATGCTCGCGGGGTCCCGTCTCTGTTTCTCATTAAGTCAAATTTTGCTTTAAACTTGTTTAAGTTTTTAGACTGGACGATCTCTTTGTCCAGGCTATTCCACAGGTCTATGCATCTATATGGAAAGCTGTATTCTTGATGTCCTTCAAGCAGCTTGGCTTCTTTAGTTTCATTCCGTGTCCTCTTGTTACTCTCTTATCCTACACAAACAGATTTTCTCTGTCAGTTTTGTCTACTCCCATCATGGTCCTGAACACTGGAATCATGTCGCCCCTCTCTCTCCTTTCCTTTAAGGAAGGCAGATCCAGCTTTTCCAGCCTCTCTCTGTACGACATATCTGCCAGACTGGGGACCATCTTGGTTGCTGTTCTGTGTATTCTCTCAATCTTGTTTATATCTTTCTTTTTGTGTGGGGACCACACTACTGCTGCATATTCTAACCTGGGCAGATCATGGCCACTATCAATTTTTTCATCATCTCCTCATCCATGTAATGAAATGCCACTCTTATATTGGTCAAGAGTTTGTATGTCTCTCTAACTATCTTATTTATGTGTTTTTCAGGTGACAGACTATCGTGGACCAGCACTTCTAAATCATTCTTTTCTCTCGCTTTTGTAATTGGTTCATTACCCATCAAATAATTCAGTGATGGCCTCTTGGTACTTTTACCCATTTCCAATATTTTACATTTTTTTGCATTGAATTTAATTTCCCAGATCTGGCTCCAATCATGTATCCTATCCAGATCCTCCTGCAGCATTTTACAGTCCTCTTCAACCTCTACCTTTCTCAAGATCTTTGCATCATCAGCAAACAGACTTGCATAACTGTTCACTCCATCTACCATATCATTTTCATAGATCAGGAACATTACTGGTGCCAACACCGAGCCCTGTGGGACACCACTTGTTACTTCCCTCCATCCAGATGTCCTATCCTTTATTACTGTCCTCACTTGTCTGTCACTCATCCATTCCAGGAGGCTTCCCTTCAGTCCTCCGATATGCTCTAATTTCCATATTAGTCTCTTATGGGGTACCTTGTCGAAGGCCTTCTCGAGATCTAAATACACACAATCCACCCAACCATCTCTCTCCTGTAGCACGGCAATCACTCTTGAGTAAAAGCTCAACAAGTTGGAAACACATGACATTCCACTTCTGAATCCAAACTGACTTTCAGTCAAAATATTCATCTCTTCCAGATACTTTATCCATCTATCTTTCAGGATTCTCTCACACAATTTTGCGACCATGCTGGTTAGGGACACTGGTCTATAATTCAGGGGATCTTCCTTTTTTCCTTCTTTATAAATTGGTACCACATTTGCCCTCTTCCCTTCCCGAGGCACTTTCCCTTCTTCCAGAGAACACACAATTATACTGTGAATCTTATCTGCTGGTTAGGGACACTGGTCTATAATTCAGGGGTTCTTCCTTGTTTCCTCCCTAATAATATGGTGCCACATTTGCCCTCCTCCATTCCCGAGGCATTTTCCCCTCTTCCAGAGAATACACAATTAAATTGTGAATCTTATCCACCAGTTGTTCTCTGCATTCCTTCAGTACCCATTTAGAGATTCCATCCGGTCGTGGGGCTTTCCTTACATCTTGAGTTTCCAGTGCTTTGTACACTTCCTGCACATCCACTTTTTTATCTTTTATCACTACATTTCAAATCACTCCCTCCCCTCCACAAACTCTCTTTTATTAGTGAAAACCGATTGGAAACATTTGTTCATTATTTCAGCTTGCATTACCGCGTCTTTATAGACCTCTCCTTCTACTTTCAGTTTGGTGATTCTTTCCTTTTGCTTCAGTTTGCCATTGACAAATCTACAAAACAATTTGGGTTCGTCCTTACATTTGTCAGTTATACCTTTTTCAAAGTTCCTTTCTTCCTGTCTGCATATTCTTTTATATTCATTTTCTAGTTCTTTTATATTCTTCCTTTGTTCTGTTATTACCTCTCTTTCTCCATTTGTTCCATGCCATGTCCCTCTCTTTTTTTGCTATCATACACCTTCTATTAAACCACTCCTCTTTCCTGTTTTCTTTCCCCCTTACTCTTAGCACATATTTTTCCACTCCAGTCTAGAAAGATATCCCACTTCCTCCGGCACATATTTTTCCACTCCTAAATTATAGAGGTCTAGAAAGCTATCCCACTTCCTCTGTATCTCTCTTGTTTCTCTGAATTTTCTCCAATCTGCATTTTCAAAAAAATTTTCTATTCTACAGTTTGCTTTCCCAAAGTTATATCTTCCTTTCTTATAAAGCTCGTCTCTTGGCACCACATTTCCTATTGTCATCTGGAACTCAATGACCACATGATCACTTTTTCCTATTTGACACAGATATTTCAAAGTTTCAATTACATCAGGTTACATTTGGTTAGTAGCAAATCTAATCTTGCTGGTGTATCATCACCTCGGAATTGTGTCTCTTCTTTGACCCACTGTGTCATTACATTATTCATTACTATGTTTAACAATTTAGTGCCCCACGAATCTTCACTGCCTCCTGAGTCCCATTCCTCCCAGTTAACGTCTTTACAATTAAAGTCACCCATTAGGATTCTATTGTTGCTTTTCTCAATCATTTTCTGTAGATAACTAACCATGTCTGACAACTAACCATGTCTGTGTGTGTGTGTGTGTTTGTGTGTGTGTGCATGCATGTGTGTGTGGGTACTTGTGTAACTCAGACAGTAATAATCTGAGTTTAACCAAACTTTGAAAAGGTTGAGGGCTAGCCAAGGAGTTGACCCATTGATTTTTAGAGTGCATGATGGTTAAAAAGGTAGACTGGTAGAAAGATAGACATAAATAGATAGAAATTAACCATTATAAAGGTAGATAAATAGCTATAAAGAAAGAAAGGTAAACTTCTAGTACTCTTAACAAAACAATTGTCTGTGGTTAATTTTTGTTGTGCCCTATTCTTAGGTAAGCCGCTAAACCCACCAGAACTTGAGGTGCAGATCCGATACATCCGAGAGCATAGTGAAGCCCTTGGTCCCGGTCCAGGCGTCAGTGTGCTGACATGTGATACCCGGGACAGCTGGTCACAGGTATAGTAATATTTGGTTGCATAGTCACAACACATGGACATTGGTAGTGGTATAATCAGTTTGTTTTCTTGATGGAACTGTGCCACTCACACTATTTGAATACTAAGTTGTCATTCATTCATTCATTATCCAATCCTATGTTGCCACTAAGTTGTGATTGCAAAAAATTAGTTAACCCTTAGTTATGAGGTAGAAATGCATCTCCTTGAGTACTAGTCAGATCAACCTTCCCTGAATCATATCTTTTATATATTTCTGCCCAGAATCGTGCTAAGTCTGTTCTTCGCTTTGCTAAAAATAATTTCATCCGTGCTAAATGTTCTCAACTCTCCAACTCGAATTCTTCTCGCTCCTTCTGGCACCTTGCCAAAAACCTTTTAACAACTTTACCTCATCATCCTTCCCTCCTCCTTTCTACTCTGATGGCTCTGTAGCTATTTCTTCCACAGATAAAACAGATCTCTTCGCTCAGACTTTCTCCTCCAATTCCACCTTAGACGATTCCGGTGCTATTCCTCCCTCACTTCCCCCCTCTGACTTCCTCTTGACTGACATTAAAATTTCTTCAGCTGATGTATTTTCTGCCATCACTGGCCTCAGTACTAACAAGGCATATGGGCCTGATGGAGTCCCTCAAAAACTGTGTTTCTGTGCATACACCCTGCCTAGGTAAACTCTTTCGCCTTTGTCTGTCAACTTGTACCTTTCCTTCTTGCTGGAAGTTTGCTCTCATTTAGCCAATCCCAAAGAAGGGTGACCATTCCCAACCCTCTAACTATTGTCCAATTGCTTTAACATCCTTTGTCTCAAAAGTTTTCGAGTCAATTCTTAACAGAAAAATTTTAAAGCATCTTTCCTGTCACAACCTTCTTTCTGATCGTCAGTATGGGTTCCGTCAGGGACGCTCCACTGGCGATCTCACTTACCTTTCAGACTCCTGGTCATCCTCCTTTGCCATTGCACTTGACATCTCAAAGGCTTTCGATCGAGTCTGGCATAAATCTTTAATTTCCAAACTGCCCTCCCACAGTTTCAATCCTTCTATCTGTGCCTTCATCTCTAGCTTCCTTTCTGGTCGTTCTGTAGCCGCTGTTGTAGACGGCCATCGTTCTTCTCCTAGACCTATCAACAGTGGTGTTCCTCAGGGCTGTGACCTATCACCAACTCTCTGCCTTTTATTCATCAATGACCTTCTAAGCTGTACGTCTAACCTTATCCACTCATATGCTGATGATTCCACCCTTCACCTTTCCATTCGGTTTCCTCAACGTCCATCTCAGCAGTTACTTCAACAAAAAAGGGATGAGGCTATGGCACACCTAATGTCTGACTTGGCTCGTATCTCTGATTGGGGTAAAAATAATCTTGTTATTTTTAATGCATCAAAAACTCAGTTCGTACACTTATCAACTTGACAAAATCTTCCTCAGGATTACCCACTAATGTTTAATAATGAACAGTTATGTCCTGCACCATCCTTGAACATGCTTGGGGTTTCATTCTCTCGGGATTTGTCTTGGAAAGAACATATTACATCTCTTGTGAAATCTGCTTCCAAGAGATTAGGTGTGCTAAACCAATTCTGAACTTTCTTTACCCCTGCGCAGTTGTTGACCTTGTACACGGGTTTTATTCACCCGTGTATGGAGTACAACTCTCATGTGTGGGGTGGCTCCCCACATGCAGCTCTTCTCAATAGGGTGGAGTCAAAGGCTTTTCGTCTCATTAACTCTCCTCCTCTTACTGATTCCCTTCAACCTTTGTCTCTTTGCCGCACTGTTGCATCTTTATCTCTCTTCTGTCGCTACTTCAATGGTCACTGTTCCTCTGAACTGTCTGCTTGCATCCCTCCACCTCTACAACGGGCACGTAGTACCCGTCTAGCAACAAACTCTCATCCCTTTTCTGTCCAACTCTCTAATGCAAGAGTTAACCGTTACTCCCAGTCCGTCATTTATGCAGTTGGTCAAGTCTGGAACTGTCTTCCTCTGTCTGTATTTCCTACTTCCTATGATCTCCAGTCTTTCAAACGCAGTGTGTCCAGGCATCTCGAAATGAACGGATCTTGAATTTGTCCCTCTTTTGTATTACTATTGCTTTTTTTTAGAAGGAACAGTATGCGGGCCTATGGCCTTTGGTTCCTTCTTCCTTGCATTAAAAAAAAAAAAAAGTCTGACAACATTTGGCCCTCATCTAAGGTGAGAAGGATTTGGTGTCTGTCAGAAATATAGCTGTAGTGAAGTGATACACACAAGATGGCTGATGAGGTTAGAACATGTGACGAGAATTTTGTGAGAGGAGCTAAGTGAAGCAAGGGACAACCTGTGTTGTCAGACCAAGGAATATGTGGAATCAGGTCCTGAGAAGAGACTTCACAGTTAAGGAACTTGACCAGTATGCTGCAGGAGAATTTGAAAAGCATCCATTAGGTAAGAAAAAGGTTGACCCATGCAAGTGTAGAAGACTGCCTTACAAAATCTATGTAGGAAGCTGTTCTTTGGAACTGTTCATGGTTTTCATTGTAGCCTCTAGTACTTGTTTTCTTTTTGGTTTGTTATTGTTGTTTTTTCTGTTTTTCATTTTTTATATTGTAGATCATAATTTTATTGCTTGGATGCTGGAAGAGGATAGAATTAAAGCATGTTCATTTCTGCTTGAAAGATGTGAAATAAGGATGTTTGTTGAAAGATGGAAGAAAGAGAATGTTTTGATGTTATGGTCTTGTACAAAGGATGAACATAAATAAAGTGGTGAAAAAATTATTGTATATGTGAGTGAATTAAAAGGTAAGAAGAGGCATGAGAGATCATGAAAATTTTGAGAAATGTACCATAGTCTGCAATATACCACCGGGTCGATTAAACACTTATAGGTGCGAGGCCTTGTAGCCACCTCGCCACTGCAGGTCTAAAAGGTGTGAGAGCATCACGCCCCCCACTGCAATGGGTTGGGGTGTGGGAATCCAAAAGGAAACATCACATTACATCATGCTCTCACATGCAGCGGCAAGGTGGCTACGAGGCCTCACTCTTAGAGGTGTTTAATCGACCCAGGGGTATTCTGCATTTATATACTGTAGTATATGAGTTTGTGAGAAAATGAGGCATTAAGTTGAGGAAACATGTAATTAACAAAGGACAGAACTGAAAAGATGAAATGTGTATGGAGATTCAGATTATAAGTAGCTCCTCTTTTTCTAACATGATGGTTGACAGAATGGCACTATCTTACTGGTATACATAAAGCACAGCTAAAAAAAAATAGCTAGAAGAAGTGTGAATGATTTTTGCCTGTGAGGCAGAGTAAGGATTTTAAAGACTTAAAAGATGAGTGAATGAGTGTGCCTTCCATTTCACTGGACATCTAACTCATAAGTTGCCTGTTTTTACATTTTCTCTTGACAGTGTAGAAGCTTTGGTTTATGAGAAAAGAAGACTTTCAGGAATTTCAAGGGTGGTAACAGAGAGTACTTGGCTGCCAAGCATAGCTAGAAAGGAGATATAAAGGGTGAAGTCTGAGTCTCAGTGACTTTTTCTGGATATCCTAAATAATGCTGAAAGGAAGAATGTGGTATTTGAGATGGCAGTTCAGACAAAGAAGGGAAACAGAGATATTATAGGTGAGCAGTGTGTGAAGAATAATGAAGAAAAGGTAGTGGTGGACAGTGAGGATATTAACGACATTTATAGAGTGAGTCGTGGTAGGTGGGGGCACTCACCATCCACTCACTCGATGTAGTGCTGCTTTCAGGTGTCTGCCCTTTCCTTTCCTTCAGTCCTCTTCTTTCTTTCCTTCATTCTTTCCTTGTCATTCTGCCTACGGGTGACTTTGCACTCCCTCTTCTTTCTTTATTCTTTCCTCGTCCTTCTGCCTGTGGGTGACTCTACACTGAGTGACAAGCCAAATGGTTTCCTGTACACCAGGAAACCATTTGCTATGCTGGGTGGTAACCATATAACCAAATTTTGGCGCCTGGTGGTTTGTTGGGTAATTACGGCACTCCAATCGGATCGAGCCGGTGAAGGTTTATATCCAAGGGGTGGTTGGGGTTTATTGCTCATGTAGTGCCACTCAGGGATGAGTGAAGCTGGTCACTCTCATCTTACATGTCAGGACCAACTTGCCTAACCCCGGGCTCCTACACTTCTCTGTGGGGCAACATAGGATTGGATAATGGATGGATGGATGGATAGAGAGAGATTATAACTAGCTGCTGAATGAAGATTTGCCTGGAAAAGAGAAGGTTTGGAGTCAGTGAATCCAGTGTTTTACCCGTAACTTTTGACTGATGTTGCTACTGATAGCAGGGCAATAGGCATGATGCAGTTGGGGAAGGGGGTGGATGTGTCTGGGTTGACTGCTGAAACGAAGGCCTCAGGAGATATAGGAGTGGGTTTAGTTACTGCTTTAATATATTCAATTATAAATAAGCATATTGTCCCAGGTGGCTGGCTGAAGAGTGTGATTGTAAATGTGTATAAAGGGAAGGGTGATGCCCTGGAAAGAGGAAATTATAGAGACATAAAACATTTAGACCAGATAATGAAGGTAAAGGAGGGTATGATAAGGGAAAGATGAATTTTGACAAGATTCAGTTTGGGTACATGCCAGGCAAAGGGGTCACTGATGCCATATATATTGTTTAATAGCTTTAGGAAAAACATATTGGAAAGAAAAGAGAGCTGTACTTTGTTTTTGTTTATCTGGAGATGATAGTAAAGTGGGCAGTGAGAAACTAGGGACTGAGAAGTGGCTGGGTAAAATAGTTATGGGTATGTATGTGGGTGCTCACATCCAAAGGAGTATGAATGGAGATTTGAGCGATGAGTTTCCCGTGAATGTTGAAGTGCATTAGTGTATGCAAACGGATGTTTGTTGCTGATGCATCTGGGTTGGACAAAGGTGTACTCCCCAAGTAGGGCTAAGGCCAGCAGACCTCTTGCAAATTCTGGCGGAGGGACAGTTCTGTGTGTAAACAGTGTAGTTGTGACACTGGGCAACACACACATAGGAAGCTCTCTACCTTTGCCCTGAAAGATTGTATGAGTCAGAGATCAACTACATTCTTTGTGTGTAGCACCTAAGCTCCCAATAAAGCATCCTGTAACTATACAAGATCAACTTGAAATCCTGATGGCAAATTTACAGGCTCACATCTCACACCAGGGGTCAGTCTTGGACCCCTTATTGTTGCTCATGGTGCCTGGAGCTCGCTCATAGGACGTCAGAAATTGACTCGCATGGGAGGTGTTGTATGCTGATGACCTGATGTTGACCGCAGAGAATGAAAGGAAGGGGGAGGAAGGATTTAGGAAATGGAGAGACAGAATGGAGCACAAGGGTTTGAGAGTAAGTTCAGATAAAACAAAAGTGATGATATCTATGGCTGGTGGCAGTACTGTCAATGCAGAGAGAGTGCAGCCAAGTGTAGTTTGCCACAAGAGTGTCGGAAGTAACTCCATCTTGTGAAACACATGTGATAAGTGGGTGCATAAGAGATGTAGTATTAGAGGTATGCTGCAAGATAATGCTGATATCATGCATGTGCTGTGTCTGGGAGAAAGGATTGATCTTGCTGGAAACTCTCTTGAGTGCATGGAGGAGCTTTGTTATTTTGGAGATATGTTATCTGCTGGAAGTAGGGGTGGAGCTAGCTCTGTAGGTAGGATATGGAGTGGTTGGAGGAAGTTAAGGGAGCTGTTGTCTAACCTGACATAGAGAGGGCTCTCCCTCCACGTTAAGGAATCTCTGTATGCTGCATGTGTGAGGAATGTAATGCTGTATTGTAGTGAGACCTGGGCAGTAAAGGAAGTGGATATTTGTAGGTTCAAATGTACAGAAAGGGCAATGAGTAGATGGATGTGTAGTGCATCTTTGAATACAAGGCATGGGGGGGCTAGAATTGCAATGATTAATTGAGAGGAAGGATAGGACTTGAATGTGTTGGTGTTGTGATGAGGAGTGGTAGATTGAAATGATTTGTGCATGTTGAGAGGTTGGAGAATGTTAATCGGGTGTGGAGGGTGTGAAAAGTGTGAACATTGGAGGTAAGTTGCAGGAGGCAGACCAAAAAAGACCGGGGCTGAGGTCATAGTGTCAACTCAGGGGTAAGGGACTGAATAGGGAGGCTGCCAGAAATCGAGCAGCATGAAGAGCCGCCATTAGGTGACCAAGGCTGACACATGCAAGCATGTTGGAGCCTTTATAAACAAATGAATGAATGATCCAACGCATCAGTGGGAAATAAGGTATGATGATAATGATGATGGAATGCATAATTTACATGATAATTTAGCACAGTTTTGTTATAGTTCTCCCTCTGCAGTGATCCCTTGGTTATTGCACATAATTGATACTGAACATGATGCATGACAGTGGAAGTGCATGGTAACAAAAGTACAGAACCTAACTTGTGCCAGGCATCCCAAGTCCAAGCCCATATTTTGTTTTATGACATTTTAGATCTACAAAATTCATACATGCATATATACATACCATTATGGTAAGTTTCAGAAACACATATAGGCATGATTAGGTTAATAGAAAGTTATGAAATGGTCACAGCAAGGAAGAAAAGCATACCATAGAGACCTGAGATGGGCTTGAGGAAACAGGTTTTTAGTCTAGGGAGTGAAGAGTTAATGGTCCCCACCACCTGGGATTAACTCCGTGAGCTGGGCCTTATCATTGAATCCCTCCGAACCACCAGAAACCGCTGATATGGCACCATCATTGTTTGCAGAAACCAACTCAGGTGCACAATACCAATGTTTTTTAGCTAAAAATTGCGCAATAATGGCAGGAGTGCAGATTTTCATCATGCACTGATGATGAAAACTGTGATAACCAAAGGATCATTGTACTGTGTCTTTCCATTGCTTGCTCTCTGGACTGTACCTAACCTCAGTCATAGGTAGGAGAAGGTCTTGATGATGATGATAAAATTTTTTGAGCTGGTGGGGTTAAATTAGTCTTCATTAACCTGTCACTACAAGAGGACTCTTAAGTTTAATAAAATAATCTGGTAGCAACAGTGATGGGCCATGGAAAGACATAATGGTACCAAAGGGTTATACAGTAGTATGCATGTTCTAACGTGATGAAGATCCCCAACCCTCTTCTGCTCAGTTGATGGCCAGATGTTGTCAGAGTAGAGGTTCATTTTGACAAGTAACCAGAGAGACTCATTCCTGGCATGTGATTGAGGCTCGGCAGATTTCATCCAACCACAACTTAGTACCTCTTGAAGTTGTGGTTGTGGTCTAGTTCTGTCCAGTGGAAATAAACTGGCTGTAGTAATGAAAAAGACTCATTCCTGACTCATAACTAAGGCTCATCAAATTTAATGGCTACTTTCTACCAACAGAATCGAGACTGGCTCATATCCCTGAGCCTGAACAACATGAAGACCCTGGAGCTGATCGAGTCATCCGCATTTGTTTTTGTGCTGGATGATAGTGAACCAAAGGATAACAAAGAGGTCAGGTTTTAACATTTTTATTTGAAGCTCTTTTTGTCCTGTTTCTAGATCCATCCCTAACCATGGTTGATGTTGTTGCTTCTTAACCCTGGTCTGTTTGGCTGAGCAGACCCATTGACCATGGGTAAGCAACTGCTTCCATGGGACCATGCTACTCATACAGTACAGTTCATACATTGTTTAGTGTGTATGGAACTGGTGCCTCCTTGTGGTAGGTGGTGCCTCACCAGGGTTGGACCAGGGTCATACTTCACTGTGAGGTCCAGGGAAATATGAGGAGATTTGGCCCCTGAATGAACACTGTAGCTGTTTTGCTCTACCCTGGATACACAGTGCTGCCACATGTAGGCTCTTGACATCATGATGATAATAACTTTTCATATTTTTGTGTTGTATGAATGGTTTGATGAACTGTGTATAGAGGAGCACATGACAGGTTTAGCACCCCTTTATCATTATATCCTGTAGTCGGGGGATTGATTTTGTCTTGTAGGTGCAGTAATGTGAAGCACATCAATAAAGAGAAATTTTAAAATGAGAATGTGCAGATGGTTGAGCATGCAAGGTAATGCCAGGATTCAGGGGGCTTGGATAGTGTGTGAATGAGTGCTTGACCCATTTCAGTGAGCATGAAGTTATCGCTCTCTCATACTTTCTCTTTCCTTGTTTTCTGAACCCTACCTTACACTGTCTTCTGTCTGTCTACTGTATCTGTTGCCAGATGCCTTAATTGTGTAAGGGGTGGCCACAAACAAATTGCCTCCATATCACCCTGTCCCCAGCCATTTCACTGTCCTTCCCCCAACTCACACCTCCCTCTCTCATATACCTCCACTCCATCCCCCCATCTCATCCGCGGCCTCTTTCTCCCCCCCCCACCTCACTCGCATACACTCTCCTCATTAGTCTCTTGCTCTCCATCCTCTCCACATGGCCAGACTGCCTCATTGTAATTCTCCTAACGCTTTCTATCTATCACATCCACATCCACACCACAACCCTCCTTCACCCCCTCATTTGTCAGTCTGTCTCTCCATGTAAATCCATTTGCACCTTTTTAGATAACTTTGTCATCAGGTGGGAAAAATAGTCATGGTGATGATGGTGGTTTCTGTATTCTCTCCTATCCCTGCCCTTTTGACTTACAGGTAATGGGAAACTGAGTAATGAGGATATTAATGTTTGCCCCTTGACTCACTCTCTACTCTTGCCCACCATTATTTCTCTTATCCTTTCTCTTCTTTAGTGTTACATTACTTCTCTTTGCTTTGACTGTATCCTTATTCATTTTTGTTGTTTTTAGTTGACCCCTCACTCTTAACTCATGCTTTAACTGTAATCTCAGTCTTTTGTCTTGCCTAACTGCAGTTTCATTTCTTCACTTGCTTTTTGTTCATTCATTCATTTTTGAAGGCTCTAACATGCTTACATGCACCATCCTTGGTCACTTAATGGCAGCTCTCCATGCTGCTTGATCTCTGGGAGCTTCCCTATTCAGTCCCTTATCCCTGAGGTAATATTCAGTGACCTTATCTCAGGTCTTTTTCGGTCTGCCTCTTGCAGACCTACTCCTAACATTAACACTTCTCACTTTCTACACCCAGTTATCATCCCCCATCTTCTCCACATGTCCAAACCATCTCAGTCTACCTCTCCTCATCACAACACCAATACACTCCAGTCCCATCCTACCCCTCAACTCTTGCATCGTAAACCTAGCCCCTCCAGGCCTTACATTAAGGGACTCACTGCACTTCCACCTAATCATTGTCATTTCTGCTCGTTTCAGCCTGCGAATATCCTCTTCCTTTACTGCCCTGGTCTCACCAATATATAGCATTACACTCCTAACACCTGCTGTATACAAAGATCCCTTAGCACTGAGAGAGAGCCCTCTCAGTGTCAGGAGAAGCAACAGCTCCCTGAAATTCTTCCAACCATTCCTCACTCCAGCCCCACCTCCAGCACATAACATGTCTCCCAAATAACAATACTCTTCCACACACTCAATAGACTCACCACCAAGTTCAATCCTTTCACACCTGACAGTCTCCACCTGCTCTCCCAGACACACCACACACACGAAATGAGCATTATCTCACAGGCTACCTCTTATACCACTACTTCTCTTATGCAACCACTTATCACAGACACCACACAAAATGGAATTGCTACCCACACCCTTTTGGTAAATCACACATGGCCACTCTCCCTCTTCTTTGACAGTACTGCCAGCAGCCCTAGATACCATCACTTTTGTTTTATATGCATTTACTCTTAAGCCATTGTGGCCCATACCATCTCTCTGCTTCCTTGCTTTGACTATAACTATGCTTACTATCATTTAACATAATTTCTCTCACTTCAGGTGTTGTTGGTGGGCATAGGTGGGGACACATCAAACCGCTGGGCAGACAAGTCCCTTTCGGCAGTACTCACGCGTAATGGATTTAGCGTCATGAACAGTGATGTAAGCTTTTTTTTTTACTTAATATTGGTGGTGTTCATAGATCTCCTCTCAAAATGTTTTCTTCCCTCCCACCCCCCACCCCAGCTGTTCATGGGAAATAGGGTTAGGATGATTATTAAGATGGTAGTGACTTGTCTTCGGAAATGAACAAGTGCATGATGATCATTTTAGAGCTTTGAGGAATGGTTCTGAAATAAACAGATGCATGATTCATTCAACAGATTTTAAGTGTGTATTGTAGTAAGTTAAAACCAGATTCTTAAATTATGTTTGCATTCCAAAGGTAAGTTTACATAAAATATTTTAAATTTTGCATTATTTAAGTTTTATTGCTATCATTGTATATATACATATCAGTACATACCAGTTTTGCATTCATCCCTGAAAGATAGCTTTACTCAACTGGGGAAGTGAAGGAGCATTGTGCTGTTGATGTGGATGTGACTGAAAGCTCTAGGAGAAATACTCTGAGTTAGTTTGGCCATGTGGAGAGGATGGAGAATGAATGACAAGAAAAGTGTATGTGAGTGAGATGGAGGTGGGAAGGGAGAGGGGGGAAACCAAGGATGAGATTGTGGGATGGAATGGAGATATGTATGAGAGGAGGGTGTGAACAGGAGGGATGGTACACTCAGGCAGAGGACAGGGTGACGTGGAGGCAGTTTGTTTGTGGCCATTCACAGGTATCTGGCTGAAGATAAATAAGTAGAATTTTAAGTTTCCTGCCATTTTTCACTATATAGGGTAAAATCACTTACCACATGTCATATCCTATTTTTGCCTATGCTGGGTGGTAACCATATAACCAAATTTTGGCGCCTGGTGGTTTAGTGGGTAATTATGGTGCTCCAATCGGATTGAGTTCGTGGAGGTTTATATACAAGGGTTGGTTGGGGTTTATTGCTCACATTATGCCACTCAGGGATGAGTGAGGCTGGTCACTCTCATCTTAAATGTCAGGACCAACTTGTCTAGCCCCGGGCTCCTACGCGTCTCATGGGGCAGCGTAGGATTGGCTGATGGATTGATGGATGGAGCAAAAAGCATTGGGATAATGAAAATGTCACTTCCGTGATGGTCTGGTCTATAATGACAGCCATAAGTTTTGGCATCGTGGGATTGGCTGTTATTTTTATTTTTTTGATTGGTAATGATGATGATGACTACGATGATAAGATATTCCTACAACCCACAGCACTCTCCCTTTGATGCAATGGCATCGGTGATGGTGGGACACTACCAATACCTGCTGCTGTTGGATATGAACAGCGTGTGGACAGGCAGCAGGGAGGTGCGTTCTGTACCATCACCTACGTTGTTGCATTTTGACCTGGACACCAAGATGTTTGCTGCCATTGCTGAAGCCAAGGAAACAAGCTTGTCTTATGTGAGTTGCGAGAGTGAGAGAGACAGAATGAGTTGAGTTTGCTGTAGAGAAAAACAGGTAGGTTAGTACAGTAGACCCTCACTATATTGAACTAACGGGGGAAGCCTGGTTCAGTAAACCCGAAAGTTCAATAAATCTGGGATAACCCCCTCAGGTAGGAATTCAGATACATGATTGAAAATAAATGACTACAATATCATATTTTAGTACTGTAAATGAAAACAATACCCATTTTTTACTAACTTAGCCCATAATTTTGCCCTTTTTCAGCTTATTTCGCAACCATGTCATAGCACTTCATGACTAGTACAGGACTGCATTATTATAATCTGTTATTACAGGTTAGCAGTCATGATGGGGAGAGGGCAATTTCAGTCCAGGTTGGAATAAAAAGGGTAGGAAACACATGTATTGTACACTACCTCTATAGATGACTGCACACAGTTTACATTGCCATTCACTGTGTACGCTATACAGTGCATGAATTTTCACTCATCATCACTCTCATTCCTTTCTCTTGGGCCTCAGTCACCTTAAGCTTCTCAACAAAGGAAAAGTGCCTCCTCTAGGCTTTCCCAGAAGTAGAGATGGTGAGAGATTCCTTACTATACTCAATTTTTTTCCAGCTGATGATCCACTTTCGTGAATGTGGCACCTGCGCACTCCAGCCGCGCGATTGGTTGGTTTCAATTTCATAGGTGAAGGATCATATTTAAAGAAAAACACTTGTACCTTATATTCCAATTCCCATAAATGCTTTTTTGCATTGTCACTGTACTATACAAACATACATGAAACGAGTATGTATCTTTGCTTCACCCAAATGGACAGTGAATTTGAGGAAGTTGAATTTGAATTGAAATATTTATTGTTGTAAAAGGCATCTCGAATCCTCACTGGAGCAGGGAACAGTTTAAGGATTCGAATCTCATTAAATCAAGCTTTACTGATCTACCAGAAGCCCCTCCGACATGTCGTAAAAATACCCCCACTAATACCAATACACCAGTCCTGTATGAGACGGCCCTAGCATGTATTCAATATGGAAGGTGGATGGAGTGGTTGGTGAGTGGGGTGTGCCTGCAGAGATGGATGAGAATGGCAGTGCTTTAGTGGACATTTGTGCTGGGAGGGGGTTGGTG
>JAGKTI010018539.1:0-17629 GCA_018397915.1 Birgus latro | reverse complement strand
CAGCAGGGAAGGAAGGTTGCTGGTTCGTTGAAAGCAGTGATAAGAAACAGGGAGGTGAGCATGGAAGTGAAAAAGTTGTTACATGACAGTATTGTGATACCAACTCTGACATATGGAAGTGAAGCTTGGACCCTGTTGGAAGGACAGAAGTCAAGAGTGAGAGCAGTGGAAATGAGTTATTTGAGAGGAGCATGTGGAGTCACATGGAGAGACAGACTAACAAATGAGGAAGTGAAGGAGCGTTGTGGTGTGCTTGAGGACGTGATGGGAAGTGTTAGGAGAAACACGTTAAGGTGGTTTGGACATGTGGAGAGGATGGAGAGTGAAAGATTGACGAGGAGAGTGTATGTGAGTGAGGTGGAGGGGGCGAGAGGGAGGGGGAGGCCGAGGATGAGATGGAGGGATGGAGTGGAGAGGTATATGAGAGAGGGGGGTGTTTGTTGGGAGCGTGGTAGTGAAATGGCAGGGGACAGAGTGACATGGAGGCGATTTGTTTGTGGCCACCCCGTTCGGGATTGAGGCGTCTGGCAATAGATAGATAGAGATAGATAGAAACTTAATAAAACTTACTGTGCGCGAAAGGGTTAATAAATCGTGCAGTGTGCAATATTAAGTAATGTGATCATCATCATCATACCTGTTCCCGCGTTGCCCCATGAGGAGCATAGAAGCCCGGGGCAAGTTAGTTCTGACATATAAGATGAAAGTGACCAGCCTCACTCATCCCTGAGTGGCATTACATAGGCAATAAACCTCAACCTCCCAATGGATATAAACCTACACAAGCTCAATCCAGGTGGAGCACCTTAATTTTACCCACGAAATCACCAGGTGCCATAGTTTTGTCACAGTATATGGTTACCATCCAGCATAGTAAATGGTTTCCTGGTGCGCAGGAAACCATTTGGCTTGTCACTCAGTGCAGTCACCCATACACAAAAGGAAGAGGAAAGAAAGATGAAAAGAAAGACAGAAGAGGGAGAAAGGAAAGAAGGAAGGAAGAGAGCAGAGGACGGTTACCCAAGAGCAGCACTACATCAAGTGAGTGGATGGTGTGTGCCCCCATCTACTGGTAAAGAAAGTGATACCATATCTTTTTTGTGCAGCGGTAGTTTAGGCCTTCCACCTGTCCCCCATCCTGGGGGATGGGGGACTCTTGGTGATGACTATTACCAGCATAGGACAAACTTCAGGTGGGTGGCAGAGGATTTTCAGGTCAATTTAGGCCATGCAATCGAGGCTACCCTCCCTAACCCCACTGAATCCATGTTATACTGACCTTGTTATGTGATAATTCATTATGGAACAGGTCTTTACTTGATGAAACCCTATTGCATAACGAAGCTGCACTGTACTCAGCACCATTCATCTCATCACCAAAATACAATTTCCTGGCAACATTACTTGTAATTTAGAATTCTGGGTCATGACAGATACCTTAAATATGTTCAGATTTCCTGCCTTTATGGTTTTGTTATCATTTCAAGTCCAACATTCAATAAACGGTATACTTTACAGTGCTGTGAGCTTGAGGATTGAACTCAGGGACGCAAATCTAGCAACCCCAAACACTGCGTCTGATGTTCGGTTCAGGTTGTTTTGCAGTTCATATTTTTCACAGTGCAGAAAGATTACATCATGAATAGTAAGGTATTATAACTTATTACTGGTATCTTGCATCTGATTTTAAATGGGAGTGCAAGGATAATATTTGAAAATTTCCCTGATGGATGATGCCTGTTGACATTGCATGTAAGGTTTGCTGATGTTCTGAGGATTTTGTTTTGTTCACTTCTGTTCTGGTGCCCTGTGCTTAAGAAAATGTGGCATTTACTTGCTCTAATTTGTTACCTGTATGTCCCTATCTTTTTTTTTTTTTTTCTCTTTTTCATTAATAAAAACATTATTTAAATCCTCTTCCTCTTGTGTGTCTTTTACTACAAACACTAACAACTTTTCAGCCCCCCCCCCCTCCATGAAGGCCACTGCTATCTCGCTAGCAACAGCAGCCATACTGCCAATCCCACAGGGCTTTATCGAGAAATTCTACTCTCTGGTGAAATTACTCTCCCTAATGCTTTCTGTTTTATTTCTATCACTCATACTTCATCCATTTCCCTCTCTCTCTCTCCCCCTCTCTCTCCTCACACTTACTTAGGTCTAGCTGTCCCATTTAAGTCAGCCTCACTAACCTGCCTCGCCCTGCCTAACTCTGTCTCCAGGGGTCGGGTGTACAGTGTGTGTACAGCATACAGTAGGGTACAATGACCCTAAAGATTATGGTTATTATAGTATTTAAGGGTGTTTTTCTATGCTTGAACATTATACATTACAGGTACAGGGTTTTATAGGGGGTTTGATCCCCCTTTTTTTGGGGAGTATTGTCAGCATCATATCAGTGTGTCACCTTCCTGCACCCCCTTGGTGGCTGCTATAAGTCAGATAACAGAGTTTAATGAATTTGGGGAAGAGCTGCTTTGCTGCATGGTGTGCTCCGAGTGTTGGGAAGCAAGTGATCAGTCACCACTCAAGAGTTCTATCTCTCCATCTATTGCCAGATGCCACCCCTTACTCAAGAGGGGTGGCGGTGGCTCGATCGGTAGAGAGGTGGGCTGTAGTCCCAGCGGACCCAGGTTCAAATCCACGCTGGGGCAGGGAACAGTTTAAGGATTTGAATTTCATTAAATTAGGCTTTACTGATCTACCAGAAACCCGCCGACATGTCGTAAAAATACCCCTGCTAATACCAATACACCAGTCCTGTATGAGACAGCCCTAGCATGCATTCAATATGGACGGTGGGTGTTAGTGCCGAAGTGGTGACATGTAGAGGTGTATGGTATGCAGGAGGACTGCTGGGCCTTGATAGCAGGCTGTGAAGCCTATGCCCAGAGTCAGACACATAAAAAAAAAAATAAAAAAAAGTTAGAAAAAGGGACTAAGTTTTAAAACTAACCAGAGATGAGAGTAAAGCTGCAATGTTTTATGACCAGAAGACTAAATATCCATCCATCCACCATGAGAAGCGTAGAGCCCAGGGATAGGCAAGTTTGTCCTGACATTTAAGATGAAAGCGACCATACTCACTCATCCCTGAGTAGCAGTACATGGGCAATAAACCCCAACCATCCCTTCAATACAAACCTGCACAAGCTCAATCCAACTGAAGCACTTTAATTACCCGCTAAACCACCAGGCGCCATAATTTGGTTATATGGTTTCCACCTAGCATGGTAAATGGTTTCCTGGTGTACAGGAAACCAGCTGGCTTGTCACTCAGTGTACAGTCACCCACAGGCAGAGGAGGAAAGAGTGAAAGAAGGAAAGAGAGAAGAGAGAGTGTAAAGTCACCCGTAGGCAGAAGGAAGAGGAAAGAATGAAGGAAAGAAAGACAGAAGAGGAATGAAGCAAGAGAGGAAAGGGCAGACACCCAAAGCAGCACTACATCGAGCGAGTGGATGGTGGGTGCCCCTACCTAAGTAACTGTATACAAATGGATGAATGGTGGACTTAAATGTCTACATTGCAGCTGCTAAAGTGGCATCCATGATGGTCATGATTAGAACTACAGTAATCTCTCAACTATCCGGATGGCCATTATCCGGACCATCCATTATCTGATGCTGTGATCTGGCTGTTCAAAACCATTATTCATACATTTTCCATTTTATCCAGACAAAATGCTTACATCCGGGTGGACATTATGGCTGTGTGAACATTTTTGCACGCTGGGCCATTTTTTTTTCACGTTTTTCAAGGCCGTGGTGATTGCTTGCCTGTGGTTGATGAGTCTGGTTGAAAATAATTATTGCCTGGCTGTGGTTTATAGATCTATTGACCAGCAGCCAGTTTTGGGGAGAAAGTGGCTGAATCGGTTGAGAGGAGGCCTGAAGCCCTAGTGGACCCAGGATCGACCCCCAGCTGGAGAAGGGAACAGTTTAAGGATTTGAATTTCATAAAAAGCAGACTTTACTGATCTACCAGATGATCTGCTGACATGTTGTAAAAATACCCCCGCTAATACCAATACACCAATCCTGTATGACACAGCACTAGCATGTATTCAGTATGGACGGTGGGTGTTAGTGCCGAAGTGGTGACATGATTGTGACATGTGAAGGAGTGCAGGAGGACTGCTGAGCTTAGGATAGGCCCTGAAGCCTTTGCCCAGCATCGGACACGTAAAAAAAAGAGAGAGAGAGAGAGTGTCACGTAAAACACCAGGAATAAGTGTTGTACAATGTACTGTAGTGTCCATTTACAATGGCTTTCAAAGTTAGGATATATACTAAGGGGGGCAGGGGGAGATGTCCACTATTTGGACAATGCCACTATCCAGACATGCCTTTGGCTCTATTACGCTGGGTAATCGAGGGATTACTGTTATTAGAAATAATCATCCATATGGTGGAAAAACAGTAGCCAATTTTCATTTTTTTTTTTTTTTACAGTCATATCAAAATGCTATAATAGGTTGGATGGATGGACAATCTTGTGCAGTGGGCAAGTAGGATTGGGTGGGTAGTGGTAAAGTTGGCCTATGGGGAATATATCCCTGGAGAAATGGGCCCAAGGAGGAACAGGGGTACAATGGGTAAAATGGGACCCCAGGGGTCTTCTCCCACAGGAGTGGCCATCCAAGGTTCTAGGCAATGCCTGCATGCACATTACAGGGTCTTTTACCTAGGCAATGCTGGGTCCCTCTAATAGTCTGGGATATGACATAAGGCAAAGAAGACATCACATACAGTATGTGAAATTATAGCTAAATATCTACATTGCTATTGGGCACAATATATAGCTTGGGTCAGAAAGATGTAGGGGTCAATATCCAGGTCTGTTATTCTGACAAAAAATTCATGTGAATGTTTGTTTACTTAACATTCATTTGAATGTTTATTTACTGTTACTAATAGGCACAAATTCTTTGGTTCATTACATGGGATATATTGTATAAACATCTTAATTTTGATGAATTTTTAAAATCGCAGTATGGGATAAACTTTGGGTACGTGTAAAATCAAAGACTAAATGACATGCGTCCTTTTGCACTCAACTACAACTTTGCTCTTTACCACTCAACATAACACCTGCCTATTATAGAAAAACACAAAGCCATTTCTGAAAGGATATTCATGCAGTTCTTGATCTTCAAAACAGAGTTCTTCCTGACTGAATGCTCCTACAAAAATGTTGACATGAACTGTGAACACTGGCCCTTACAGCACAATGTTTATTTTGATGGACTCTGCAACATAACGCAGGCTAAAATGACATTAACTAATGAAACAGTGCTAATATTATCATTTCCTCTATATAAAAAATCTGAGTTTATGACAATGACCCTGCTACCACTCAGTCCACAAGTTCAATTATGAATTTCAATAACTGTATGCAGAAAGGCGGATAAACTGATTCTTCATGAAATTTGTGACCCTAGTACACTCTGAATTACAATATGCTCGTGCAAATAAAGGTTTATTAATTTATGTGACTGTAGGACACTGGAGCTAATTTGGATGATCCACTAACTTTGGGATGACTGTCTGGAAACGTGGATTGACAGGAATCCGTCCTTTGGCATCCTTTTCTATTCCCAGCTCCTCCAAACCTAGGTTGTTTGTGTACGGCCGGCGACCAACACACACCAGCAGTGAGTCGCACTCAAGCTCCTCTTGCTGCCAATATAAGTGTAGCTGAATTATTATCTTGTTATAAAAAGTATCCTATTACCTGCCCAGAATTAAGAAAAAATCTCATATTTAACAAAGATAAACGTACAAATGGCAGTACAGTACTTGCATGACATCACAACCAAAAGATTATCCAATGTGGCAATGATAAAACATGCTAAATAACATTTCCCCCTACTAATCCATGTTACTCTTCGGGCATTACTATACCATATCCTATCTTTCCACCTTATTTCCAGCCCTCCTCTCAGTCATGGAGAAGCCAACAACTTCACATACAGAAATGAACACAGCTCCTCAAATCAAGTAATCAACCCAAGTGTTCATAAAATCACTGGTCAAGGATGAAGTAATCATCATCATCATCATCATCTAATCCTGTGCTGCCCCCTGAGGAGCGTAGGAACCCGAGACTAGGCAAGTTGATCCAGACTGTTGAGTGACCAGCATCACTCATCCCTGAGTGGCATTATGAAGGCAAAAAACCCCAACCAACCCTTGGATATAAACCTGCACCAACTCAATCCTGCTGGAGCACCTTAAATTCCCACTAAACCACCAGGCGTCATAGTTTGGTCATATGGTTACCACCCAGTGAAGTAAATGGTTTCCTGGTGTACAGCAAACCATTTGGGTTGTCACTCAGTGCAGAGTCACCTGTGGACAGAAAGAAAAGGAAAGAGGAAAGGATGAAGAAATGAATGACATACGAGAAGGGAAGGAATGAAGGAAGGAAGAGAGGAAAGGGCAGCCAGTTGAGAGCAGCACTACACTGAGTAAGTGGACAGTGAGCATCCCCACTTACCACCAACACTTTGGTTAATCTGGGTGACAGGCTCATGACTGCTGTCTGAGGGAATTCAAGGACTCTGCTGATGACTGCATTCCACAAAGCATTGTAATCAAAGTGTTTTTAGAAATATGTACCTTTATAAATCATCGAGACAATCTGGTATTCTCGCCCCATGTTCAACACAAAGACATATTCTAGTGTTAACTTGTTAAAACTAGGGATTCGAGATGGATACATGGCAATTTTATACCTATCCAAGATGAATAATGGCAATTTTATGCCTGGTTAAACTTAACAGAATACATATCAATCATCATCATCATCATCATCCAGATCTCCTTTCCCACCCTAGGGCAGGGTGAGGAGTAGCAACGTCAAGACAGCCTAAGTTTGCCCAATCCAATGGGCCACGCTTCCATTCATTCATCATTCAAGCCACAAAATCCTGGCTCCATCTGATACGCCAGAAACTTTCATCGCATTCTGCAGCTTCATATAAATGTATCCGATAGAGTCAATCCGGATGCTGTCACATTAGAAAGGGGTGCCAAATCCCTGATCATGCACTTCTCAAAACATTCATCCAGCCAGCTCAATCTCTTTGCCAGTTCCCTAGCCTCACCGACTTCCATACCTCTTCTTCCTCACACACTCATCCACCATATCTCTCCACCTTCTTGGCCTACCTTGCCTCCTCGCTCCTTTAAATTCACTCAGATATACCCTTTTCATCACTCTATTGTTATCCATTCTCTCCACATGACCGTACCATCTTAGTACATTCTCTTCGATTCTGGTGTCCACAGACTTCATCACGCTGCATCTTTCACGAATCATATTATTTTGTATCCTAACCACTCTCTGTACTCCACAAACATTCCTTAGCAGTCCCATCTCCACTGCTCTCACTCTTGACTTTTCATTTTCATGCCACACCATAGTCTCACATCCATATGTTAAAGTTGGCACTAACACTCCTTCATGTAGCCTCATGCAACTGCAACACTCAAGCCTCTATTTCTTATCAAGGATGGCACCAGCTACTTTCCTTCTTGTGTCACTCTACTTTCCACTTCTTTTGCATGTTTTCCTCTCTTTTCTACCACTGTACCCAAGTATTTGAACTCTCTCGCCAATTTTAGTCTCTCTCCAATCACTGTAACATCACACCGGGAGTCACCTTCTCTCTCGATTACCATCATTTTACTCCTTTCTACATATTCTCATGGCACGACACTCACAGACATCAGCAAAACTCTACCCTAGTCTACCAAATTCTCATCCAGTATTTGCAAGTAACAGCATCATCAGCATACAACAAAATTGAGATATTCCATCCATCAAAATTCATTACCAACACCATCCCTCTCTCTTTTACTTGTGTTTTTACTTCTCTCATCACCTCATCCTCAGATATACTGAACAACCATGGGTACAAAACACAACTTTGTTGCACGCTCACACTTTTCGTTACCCATTCACTTAGATGCCCATTTACCCTTACACATGCCTCCCTACCTTCATAAAAACTCTTGACAGCACCTACCAGCTTACCATCTGAATCGTACATGTGCAAAACCTTCCACAATCCTTCTCTGTCTACTTTGTTGTATGCTTTTTCCACATCCATAAACACCTTTTAGTCCTTCTCACAAGCCTTCTCCACTATCTGTCTCACTGCAAATATTTGATCCACACTTCCTCTGCCACTCTTAAAGCCACCCTGTTCATCACTCACTATGACTTCTGATATCTCTCTTACTTTCTCTATAATAATTCTTTCTTATACCTTCCATACAACACTTAATAAATTTATGCCATGATAAATAGTGCTAGAAAATATCATACACACACATCTGAACTGAAAGAAATCTGTTATTTACACCCTACAGCCAATATGACCCCTAATGCAACACCCATCTTCACAGGATATATTGTACATGTCCTGCCCTACTCCATTACCATCTGAGCCTGTCCTGCACACTCTTCTCCATTCGTTTTACCTACTTCTTGTTTGAATTATAATATCTGAAAAAGCACTGCACAGCTAGGCTGATTTCTGGGACAGGCCTTTGGTCTGAATAGATTTGTCTTTGCCTGGATCGAACTATGGATCTAGATATAGTGCACTCACTAGTTTCAAGAACTATACTTTTGCGAACAGCAGTTTTGCAATGCAAAGGAATGTTCCTCTGCAAGGAGTCTCGCAATTTTACTTAAGAGTTTCTTGAGCCCCAGTGGCAAGTAACTGCACGCATATGCATCTCCTCAGTCGCTTGTTGACGGCCACCGCCACCACATTTGTGACATCATATCCTGTAACACTTTGTATTGTTGTGATCTCACGCTCACAAGACATTCTCTCTTGAGTCTCTAGTTTGCAAGTTATGTAACATGTTTCACAATTACATAATGGATGACTGCAGTGCTGAGGGTTCAAGGAAGGGCAAGGGTATCTGAGAGTACCATAAAGGCATGAGTAAGAAGAAATATTCTCCAGAAGATAAGCATGGCATACTAGCCATGCTAGACAGTGGTGCCAGAACACGATATTGTGAAGCATTTTAACTGCCCGGAATTAGTGGTGCGTTCAGTTAAAAAGATCTGTGATGCAGTGAATACTAGTGGGAGTTTATTTTCCCATTTCTCGACTAGATGTGCATTGAGTTTAACCTGCCAAGTCCCACCGACGAACGATGCACATCACTACTTTTTTTCGCGGACAGACCCGCCGACGTGCATCTTATGTCAGAAAATTGCAAGGACCATTGTTTGCACATTTTTCAAGATTCGCAGGTGATTTTTGGTAGGTATATGTGAGAGACCTTCCTCTCTCTACCTGCTGTCAAGCAGGGATACTGCCTGGTCCCACCTGACCCCCCTCCCCCCTCCCCCACACACTCAGCAATTCACCTGATAGCAGTATCCTGGCCAGTAAAGACATGTTGCCCCACGGTCTCTCCAATGATGAAATTCATGGTGAAAGTGATTCCTGAGGTGGAGGACAAACAAATAAAGAAGCTAGAGCAAGGAATAAACAGAAGTGATATGGTGGTAACGTCGTAAAGGAAGGTGCCATATGTGGATGTGTTTGGTGACTGAACAATGCTTCTATTGCCTATATAATTGTGTGAAAACCAATATAGTCTTGTACTACACATAAATTCGTAACAAATAAATAAATTAATACGCAATTTAAAGTGGCTTGAATTAGTTAATCCTTCCATAGTTCGTTTTCTTTGTAGCCAGGTGCCATGCCATGAGAATGAAGGAAAACGTAAGGCTGACTGACACCTGTACACCTCAGGAGGGCGATTTCTCTATGCATTTTCGATGTTTCTCACCAAAAGCGGAGGTTTGAGCCAAAACAAAAACAAAACAAAAAAAAAAGTTGAAAATCGGTCGGATTCTGAGAGCGTGTTGGGTAAAAAATCGGTCGGGACTGGACAGGTAAGCTCTGAATGAAACACTCCTTTTGTAACTGAACATTATCTGCGGGAATAGGTGGCCAGGAGAAACTGTGAGGAAGGCAGCTTCTCTGGGCCTGAGATGAGGAACCAAGCACGTCTCTATTACCAGGCTGTTGCATGAAAAAACTGTACTGATAATCCACCTCCCTTCTGTGCTTCCATTGGTTAGTTCAACGCTTTCAAAAGACCTTGAAAGGTGAAATTTTCAGTGTATCATGAAGAAGCTGGCTCTGTTGATAATGAAGCTGCAAAAAATTTTCCTGCAGTCTTGCAAAACACTGTTGTATAGGGTGGTTACAGCATGGATCAAATGTATAGCTGTGATGATACATGCTTTTTTTCAAAGAGAGCCCTGAAAATGACATACAATGCCATCCAGAAGCAAGCAAAAGGTGCAAAAACATCAAAAAACCGTGTGACAATGTTGTTTACCTGCAGTGCAATGGGTGACTGCATGATACAGCCCTTAGTGGTGCACAGAGCTTACAAACATGCAGGTATGTCCAAGTTAAATGTTTACTAGACTACCAATCCCAAAGCATGGGTGACAATACCCATTACCATGGACTGGTTCTACGAACATTTTGTCCCCAATGCTAGGGCTTACTGTCAAAAAAAGAACCTGGACTTTAAGATTCTTTTACTCCTGGATAATGCACCAAGCCATTCTGTTTCTGGTTGGCTGTCACCCTTATGTGGAGGTGGTGTTCCTCCCACCAAACACCACATCCCTACAGCAGCCCTTGACCAGGAGATCATTTGTAATGTGAAGCTGCTTTTCTACAAAGTTCTAGATAATGACCTAAGCCAAAAGATAGATTCACCGGAGGAGCTTCAGTGAATTAAAGTGGAAGATGCTGACATAAATATGGATGTCTCCCCACCTGCTGGATTCTCCGCTCCCACCTTACCACCCTCACCTGGCAGTGTGGGAACCTCCACCACAGAGCCCCCCCACTTGTGAAGTTATCACTGTCAATGCACTCTGGTGGAAGCTCAACATAAGAAATGCTGTAGGCAGAATTGTCGCTGCCTGAAAAAGTGTGAACACTGCAACAGTGCTTCATGCTTGGAAGCTGCTGTTTCCTACTACCGAGGTTGGTGAGGACAGGCAGTGAGAATATTATTCTTCGAGAAGCAATTGAGGCAGCTCGCTCTATCCCAGCACCAGGGTTTGTTAATATGCAAGTGTCTGATCTCCAGGAAATCAGCTGCCTGAATCATCCACTGAGATGTTGGAGGCAGGCGAACAAGACAACAACGACGAAGTTCAGGAGGAACCCTTACCTGTCGCACCAGGCGAGCCAACATCTTGCCAGATCATAGACTTGCTCGCAACCACTGCTCGGTTGAAAGTGCAAGCTGAGGAATGTGATGGGAGGCCAAGATCAAGGGCACCTTCCTCCTGATGGTGGATAAACTTCTGGGTAATTACAAGGACCTTTTCAACGCCAGAGTTAATTCACGTCATCAGACTCTGATAACATCATTCCTGTCCTCCTGTATTCAACAAGCCCAGGCTTTGGAGAACACAATGCCCAGGGAGGACGATGGTGCAGTGGACGAGGACATTCGCGACATTGGTGAGTCTGATGAGCTCCCACTGGATTTTGAAGGCTTTGAAGTTGAGGCATTAGGAAGTGCTGGTGTGGGGGACTCAACAGTGGTGGCAGGGGGCAGGTGGTAACTAACCAACGCTCCCAGCCTTGGAACTCATCTGCAAGCCTCATCAAGCAGTTCAGCCTATGTGTCAATGTTAGTAAAGTCTTTAGTATTACGGTTCAGTAATATAATACAGGTATACCCTGGTTTAACGATGCAACTGGTTAAGTAAAAAACCATCGCTAAGCAGGGTATCATATCTCAAGGATGTTATGGGTGTATATATTATGGTGCACTCTTAACCCTCAATTAATCAGCAAAAGGGATAAGGCAAAGCTCACAGGAAAACTAACTTACTTTACTGTACAATGTAACACACACACACACACACACACACACACACAAAACGGGTTTGTTTACAAAAAAGGAGGATTCACACTGGCCTCACAATACAAATATAAAACGAGTTACAGTATTTCTCTTACCTAACCAAATTACCATCAGTGGAGACTACGTACTCATAGAGCTTGAGGAACTAGAAGAACTTGTCGATGATATAATCCAGACATAATCCACACACTAATGTTATATGGAGAAGTGAACCAAAATGAGGAAATCATGCATAAACAGTGCATTTTGTAATCAAAGTAACGTTTTTAGTAATGTGTGTGAAAATATGTTGAAAAGTGCAACGATACAGTCACTCACTTGTTATTCCCTCAAGCTTTATAGTAGTATTACTCTGCCTCTCCCGGCTAACTAGGCACTAGGCTGTCTTGATTCTAATCTACAGCCAATCTCAAACAATGGAGGCACCTGCTACCAATTACAAGCGAACCCCTCCGTATGCGGTAAGTTTCAATAAGTTTCGTGTTACATAACACACTGCCTTTCTCCCCTACCCCCCCCCGCGTGCTCCAAAAACATGTATTCTCGTTATATTTTCGCCAACAAGACATATTTCTTTTGCCACAAAGCCTACATATTCCTATTCGTCGACATTTGTTCTACATGAAAGCAAAAAAAAAAAAGGACACACACACACACACACTGAATGGATCTTAGGACGGTGTGAAAAAACATTCAGAAACATTCATCTCACTTCCCAACATCATAGCTCAAATGTTTACTGACATATCTCTACATGGTATACCATCATTATTTTGAAAGAGAATATTATTAGCTTTCGAATGGGATAATTGGCATTTTGATACGAGGTATGGTTTTCAAGTTATAAGCGAAAAAGTAAAGAACTGAGTTTTTATTCAGGGAGCTCTAGCAAAAAACTTTTCTTGGCAGTGTTATGTTTTCATCTCATCATCTTATGCAGAATTTTATGGGCTTTCTCATGATATGTGCAGATTTCTCCTATGTCTCATAGTTTTTTTAGAAAAATGCAAAAAAAACTACAGTGTACTCACGCCGTTTCCTGACTTTAGGGCTAATTCCTGCCTCCCTTTAACGACTGCACTGTTTCATTATTTCCTTGCACGCTAGGTATTGCAAACTCTACTCACATGATTAACTGTCACTCTTTTTAAAGGTGAATACTCATATTTGGTGCAGGGTAGAGGCAGTGTAGTTCTGGGGCCAGGGTTAGAAACAGTATCAAAATCTTCGTTGGCCCAACGGCTGATAACTTTTTTTTTTTTTTTTATGCAAGGAAGAAGGAACCACAGGCCAGGGCCGGCATACTGTTCCTTCCAAGAAAAAGTAAAAACAATACAAAAGAGAGCCAAATTCAAGATCCATTCATTTCGAGATGCCTGGACACACTGCGTTTGAAAGACTGGAGATCATAGGAAGCAGGGAATACAGACAGAGGGAGACAGTTCCAGAGTTGACCAGTTGCATAAATGAAGGACTGGAAGTAACAGTTAACTCTTGCATTAGAGAGTTGGACAGAAAAGGGATGAGAGTTTGTTGCTAGACGGGTACTACGTGCCCATCGTAGAGGTGGAGGGATGCAAGCAGACAGTTCAGAGGAACAGTGACCATTGAAGTAGCGATAGAAGAGAGATAAAGGAGCAACAGTGCGGCGAAGAGACAAAGGTTGAAGGGAATCAGTAAGAGGAGGAGAGTTAATGAGACGACAAGCCTTTGACTCCACCCTATTGAGAAGAACTGCATGTGGGGAGCCTCCCCACACATGAGAGTTGTACTCCATACATGGGAGAATAAAACCCATGTACAAGGTCAACACCTGTGCAGGGGTAAAGAAAGTTCAGAGTTGGCCCAGCACACCTAATCTCTTGGAAGCAGATTTCACAAGAGATGCAATATGTTCCTTCCAAGACAAATCCCAAGAGAATGAAACCCCTGGCATGTTCAAGGATGATGCAGGACTGAGCTGGACATTATTAAACATTAGTGGGTAATCCTGAGGAAGATTTTGTCGGGTTGATAAGTGTAAGAACTGAGTTTTTGATGCATTAAAAATAACAAGATTATTTTTACCCCAATCAGAGATATGAGCCAAGTCAGACATTAGGTGTGCCATAGCCTCATCCCTTGTTTGCTGAAGTAACTGCTGAGATGGACGTTGCGGAAATCTAATGGAAAGGTGAAGGGTGGAATCATCAGCATATGAGTGGATAGGGTTAGATGTACAGCTTAGAAGGTCATTAATGAATAAAAGAAAGAGAGTTGGTGATAGGACAGAGCCCTGAGGAACACCACTGTTGATAGGTCTAGGAGAGGAACGATGGCCGTCTACAACAGCAGCTATAGAACGACCAGAAAGGAAGCTAGAGATGAAGGCACAGATAGAAGGATAGAAACCGTAAGAGGGCAGTTTGGAAATCAAAGATTTATGCCAGACTCGATCGAAAGCCTTTGAGATGTCAAGCGCAATGGCAAAGCTTTCGCCAAAGTCCCGAAAGGAGGATGACCAGGAGTCTGAAAGGTAGGTGAGAAGGTCGCCAGTGGAGCGACCCTGACGGAACCCATACCGACGATCAGAAAGAAGGTTGTGACAGGAAAGGTGCTTTAAAATTTTTCTATTAAGAATTGATTCGAAAACTTTTGATACACAGGATGTTAAAGCAATTGGACGATAGTTGGAGGGTTGGGAATGGTCACCCTTCTTTGGGACTGGCTGAATGAGAGCAAACTTCCAGCAAGAAGGAAAGGTACAAGTTGAGAGACAAAGGCGAAAGAGTTTACCTAGGCAGGGTGTAAGCACAGAAGCACAGTTTTTGAGGACAACAGGAGGGACTCCATCAGGCCCATATGCCTTGTTAATATTGAGGCCAGTGATAGCAGAAAATACATCAGCTGAAGAAATTTTAATGCCAGTCATGAGGGAGTCTGAGGGGGGAAGTGATGGAGGAACAGCACCGGAATCGTCTAAGGTAGAATTGGAGGAGAAAGTCTGAGCAAAGAGATCTGCTTTATCAGTAGAAGAAATAGCTACAGAACCATCAGAGTAGAAAAGAGGAAGGAAGGACGATGAGGTAAAGTTGTTAGAAAGGTTTTTGGCAAGGTGCCAAAAGGAGCAAGAAGAATTCAAGTTGGAGAGTTGGGAACATTTAGCACGGATGAAATTATTTTTAGCAGAGCGAAGAACAGACTTAGCACGATTCCGGGCAGAAATATAAAAAAGATGTGATTCAGGGGTGGGTTGGCTCCGGTACCTTTTTGGCCCTCTCTGTTGCGGACAACATTAGAACAAGTGTGATTAAACCAAGGCTTTCTTGCATTAGTCAGAGGATATGAAAAAGGAATGTATGCTTCCATGCCCGAGAGAATAACCTCCGTAATGCGCAAGGCACACTCAGACGGCTCCCGGCCATGGAAGCAATAATCATTCCAAGGAAAATCAAAGAAGTACTGCCTGAGGGCCTCCCAATCTGCAGCTCCAAAGTGCCACAGGCTTCGTTTCTTTGGAGGGTCCACAGGCCGTACTGGAGCAATAGGACAGGTTAAGGTAATAAGGTTATGATCGGAGGAGCCCAACGGAGAGAAAAGATTAACAGTATAAGCAGAAGGATTAGTTGTTAGGAAAAGGTCAAGTATGTTGGAACTCTCTCCAAGGCGGTCAGGGATACGGGTAGGGTGCTGTACAAGCTGCTCTAGGTCATTAAGGATAGAAAAGAAGTAGGCTTGTTCACCAGGTGGATCAGTGAAAGGAGAGGAGAGCCAAAGGTGGTGGTGAACATTGAAATCTCCTAAAATGGAGATTTCAGAGAAAGGAGAATTGGATAGAATGTGTTCCATCGCAGAAGTAAGATAGTCAAAGAATTTTTGATAGTCAGTAGCATTAGGAGATATGTAAACAGCACAGATATATTTAGTCAGAGAATGACAGGAGAGCCGAAGCCAGAGAGTAGAGAATTCAGAAGAATCAAGTTCAGGAACACGAGAGCAAGAAAGATCGTTGTGTACATATACACAACAGCCACCTTTGGCTTTGAAATGAGAATGGAGAAAGTTGGAGGATACAGAAAAGGGTTTGCTATCAGTTGTCTCAGACAGCTGAGTCTCAGTAAGAAAGAGAAGGTGAGGTTTAGAGGAGAAGAGGTGGTGCTCAACAGAGTGAAAGTTAGAGGAAAGGCTGCGAATGTTACAGAAATGAAGAAGGAGTGAGTCAGACAGTGGCTCCAGGCAGCTCCGAGAATCGTCACCGGGAGAGAGGCAGATGGTGGGGGCATTTATGGTCCCCCCCCGGGGACTCTGAGGCACGATTATCATTAGCCATTTTTTAAACAAATTTGAAAAGGAAGTGTAGTGTGTAGTGTGTATGTAGTTTGGTGTTGACAGTTGGAGAAACTTGTATTGGAGAGCATGCTGGTCTACTCTCTGTGTTACTGAGACACTGAAAAAGTTCAGCAAGGGGGATGGTCAGGAACAAGTCCTGAGGGCTGATGAAACAGGAGCTCCAGCTCTCCCTGTCATCAGCTTTCCATTCTCCTAGGGAGTACTGCCCTGCTCGACTGGTGCTACAGTCTACTCCTTCACAAACACCACAATTTCCTACTGCAAACACCAAATCTAATCACACCAATGCCCAAAAACTCCACATAAGCACTACTGGTATAGTGAAATACTGTTGTGCTGCCAAGACGCGGGGAACAGAGTTGATTTAATGGGACAAGGGACCACGCACTCCTCCCCCAGTGACAGTGACAGCAAGCTTGGTACTAAACAACCTGATTGCACTGACACTGTTGCCAACTGATTACTTTTGATATGAGCTGGGCAAGCTGTGATGCCTCAAAAAATAATGCAAATCAACCAAAAACTTTTTTAGGGGGCGAATAGTTTGTATGGTTTTATGACGCCTAATGCGTCAACACGTATTTACGAGGAAAGACACTAATGACGCCTAAAGCGTCACTGAGTACAAAGGGATTAACACATCCTAAACATAGCCAATAAGGAGCCGTCAAGAAGGTGGTTCTGGACTGTTATTGGAAAATACTCTCATTTTGCCCCTCCCACACGATATATCACACCCACTTATGGTCAAGGACAAAAGTTTTTCCGTGCGTAGTTCAGGGAAAAACATACAATGTTCTAAAATCTTTTAATGATCTCTTGACAGCTGAGCAAAAAGAGGGCAAATAGTGAGGTCTAGAAAAACGGCAGCAAAACTGTTAAGGAAACCCTCGGAAAATTATTTCACGTTCTTGATGGCTCATCTTACCTCTCTACTTTATTTTCACATCTCCTATTTCGCCAATTCGTTACTGGGTAACTACGCCAGTAACAGGGTTGACTTAACGTGTACAGCATAACGATGAATTTCTGAGCCTTGGGGTTCCCCCCAACTTAGTCCTAAACCCATCCAAATGAGTCCAAAAACAAGTTTCTAGTTGACCTAAACCCCAAACAGCTTTAATACAAGTTACGCTAAGCCAAAAAAGCAGTTTATAACTCACTTAAACCCAAATATAAAATCTGAAAATCATCAAAATTAAGTCTGGAAAATATCAAACTTAGTAAACTGTACCCCAAAATAACAATGTTTATCTGACCTATGACTAAAACACATTAATCCAAGTCTAAAAAGTTTATAATCAACCTAAACACAAAATTTGTCTAAAATAAAATATACATATACTGTATAT
>JAGKTI010018538.1:0-17629 GCA_018397915.1 Birgus latro | reverse complement strand
TGAATAGTCTTTTCTTCTAAAGTGAAATGTTTTAGTTGATAGCGAGTGTGATATATGAAGATGTTACCTCTAACGTACAGGGTATTTCAAAGTCTTTGAAGTTTTAATAGAATCATTCTTATACAACCAATTATATATAATTATATCAATTTATGTAACTATATCAATTTATGTAAACCTTTGGGAAATTAGGGCGAATGTACCAGACTCAGGAGTAATTTTTGGTGGAAGGTTGTGACTCATTGAGCTAGATCCACGAGTCCGTTAGAGACCGTGGAAGTGCAAGTCACTCACGTGTTTGAATTATTCTTTTTTTGTACACTGTATTAGGTTAAGAGGTGAAGTTATAAGAATATATTAGTGTATGTAAATCTATTCATCGGGAATAAATTCATCTGTGTGCAGGATTTTACATCATCTTATTGTGCGATAAAAGCCCAAGTATCCCATCAGCTGTGGTGATCACACGATTAAAAAGCTTTGTACCATGTTATATCTTTTCATCATCATCATCGTTATGTTAGTTAACCCGGTATTACTTTCTGTGGAGAAGAGAATACTATTATTCCAGTTTTTCTAGAGAAATCATAGTCTGAAGACTAATCTATGTACTTTTTTTTTTTTCTTGAACGAAGGTTAGTTTTTATACACTGTATGTAAAAGTCAGTAAATCATAGATTAATTATTTTTCTTATGTTTTTGTTCTAAATTCCTCTGGGAAGTTTGATTGTGAGATTGAGTGGCCCGCAAGGTGTGTTACTATCTAAAAGATTCACGCACTCTAATCTACTCACACTACCCTAATTACAGTCTCAAGGCCTCAGTGTCCTATCTCTTACCGTAACGGGATTAATATTTCTTTCCAGGCATACGCTGGGTGGTGGCAGCCTACTATTGTTTTATTTACCTCTTCATGTTGGTAATTCTTTCTAATTTCAGTAAATTAACGAGGCCCCTTTAAAAATCTTCATAATTTAAATAGTATTTATAAACTCGGATATTATACAACAACTTCTCTTGTTGCAAACGCTGTCTCATTATTCATGGGGTTCTGATCGGGCCGCACTTCGTCTTCACTCTGCCCTTATTCGTTCTATAACCTCTGCCTCCAATTGCAGCCTTTCAAAACTTGAGTCCATTCAAAATATTGGTCTTCAGTTACTTATTGGTGCTTTTCGGTCAAATCCCACTCCAAGTCTTTACGACGAATCAAGTAGTTTCCCGCCCCTCTTATCCTCGTTGCTTTATCACCATTAAGCACAATACTCATCTTTAATTTCCTACTAATAAGATGTCACTCTGCCTTTCCAGCCTACCTCAATGCTCTTTTCACTTTCACTCAAACCCCCATTTCTTTCTTTTGTTCCTCTTCAGATCTTGTACAAACTCTAATAAAGGTCTAGTGACCTCTCTTGATTTTAATGACCGATATCATTATAGGAAGTATCGGTTGCACATTCCTGCTTGCCCCCAGCCCGAGGCCGGACTCACAATTTTCTAGTGCTCAGGCCACTCCAAGCTGGCGGTCACGCGCCTAACTCTCGTACGGCATATTCATAAATCACAAAAATCTCCACCCTTCTTCGTTTATAGACTTTACGTTTCCTCCGAGTCTTCTACCTTGTCCAACTACATTCCCGTCTCGACTTATGCCACCTCCTATACTTTGTCCTTCTTTCTTCATTTATTCTAAGTCTCTTCTGTCAAATACTCTTCGATGCCTTTTTCTTTACCCGAGGCTTCCCGATGATGTATGGATATGTCGCAACGTTTTGTCATGGTGACAACCGACGACATACCCATACGTCGCGCAATTGTAAGGTCAGACATTTGCACGTTTTTCAAGTTTCATTACTCGCCATTTCACCAGTTAGCAGTGACCTGACCAGTAAAGACATGTCGTGCCACGGTCTCTCCATTGACGAAATTCACGGCGAAAGTGATCCCTGAGGTGGAGGACAAGGAAATAAAGAAGCTAGAGGAAGAAACAAACAGAAGTGATGAGGTGGTAATGTCGTAAAGGAAGGTACCATATGCTGATGTGTTTGGTGAGTGAACAATGCTTATATTACCTGTATTATTGTGTGAAAACCAATATAGTCTTGCAATACACATAAATTCGTACCAAGTAAATAAATTAGTATGTAATTTAATGTGGCCTGAATTAGTTAACCCTCCCATAGTTCGTTTTCCTTGAAGCCAGGTACCCTGAGAGAGAATGAAAAGGTAAGGCTGACTGTCACCTGTAGCAACATTTATAAGCTCAGGAGGGCGATTTCTTCATGAATTTTCGATGTTTGTCACCAAAAGTGGAGGTTTGAGCCATTTTTTTCCCCCGAAATTGCCTGAGATTGGAGGGTGTCTGAGGTAGGAAATCGGTCGGGACGTGACGGGTTAATCATGTCGTTTCATACTTCTGACACTTTGGTTACAGCTCTGTGTTTTGCAGTTGATGTCAGGCTTGCTGTTGTGTTCTCTTACCCCATCCAGAGTACTCTTTCTCCAATTATTTACAGGCATTCTCACTGCAAAACCTTATTCCTTTCACTTAAAGTCTCATCCTAGATTCTCTCCTTCCTCCTGTAATTCTCTCCGTGCACTCACTTACTTATACTCCTCGTCTCAATCTCATCCCCTGATCACCCAACTTCTGGAGTGGCTGTTGTGCCTTTCTGTCCAGAAAAAGTCAGTTCACTTCTTATGGTTCCCATGCCATAAAACAATTACTAGAAGAGGTGCCAAGACACAGCAAACCCGTCCCAGGCAGTCATTTTAGAGCTGACGTATAAACACAACAGGGAAATCTATTCAAAGATGTCACGCATCAAATTTGGAAAGAATCGGGTGAAAATTGATGATTTTATGCCCATTTGAAATTTTAGGCCCAACCCACCTGACACTGACCCCCCTACCACTAACGGGAGGATGACCCCCCTGATGTAATGAGGCATGTTAAAGGATGTAGATTTCAACGATGCACCTTCAGGTTTTGGTTTCATGTTGATAGGACAAATTTGAAAGAAGTTATGGTGGAACAAAACGATTTTTACAAGTCCCCGATTTTTTTACATTTGGGGGGGGCCTACAGCCTGGGTATCGGCCCAATTTGGCCCCAAATTTAATCAAGTGATCAGCAGGTTATATCCATCATCCCTGTAATTGCTCGAGCGAGCGAAGTGAGCGAGAACACCAAATTGACATATGCACCCGAGCGAAAGTTTTATCGCATCAGTCAGAAATGGGGGCAGGCGTCGGGAGGAAAACTGTAGTACAGGGTGAACTTTTTTGGATGTCTCAGCCAATTTTGAAGTTACAGGAAAGGTAGACACCAATTTGGAAATTGCATAAAAATCCTCAGTTATTTTCACATCATAGACAGCCCGTAATTCCCAATACTTTTTCCATAAATCGAGGAAACGATTTGTTATAAGGCAGATCAGTGTAATAGCCGGCTGTGCAAGAAGTAATCTAAGACTGCATGCCTAGCACTACAGTATTTTCCGACGACTGTTGAGGGCGACCAGGTTTTGCCTCTTCAAAAAATTCAAAACAAATAATACTTTTTTTTTCAGATTCCGAGCCAAACTAATACAATATCCAGATCGACGAGAGAAACTATGAATTTCTGATTTCTGATTCTAATGCGGGAGCAGCGAGAGATTTGGTGAAAATTATTTTTGTGGGTAAGGAAAAAGCAAAGTCATCATTAACCTTCTGGGTCACAAGCCCTAGACAAAAAATTAATACAAGAGGAATATTGGTTTTAGGAAGTGTGAGGGAATTTTTTTGGCGTCATATAATAAGTTCTTTTTTACTATTTGGATGTCAGGAAATCAAAGGAAGATGATGAGCCACATGAGACAATATTCAGCACTGCCTGACTTGCTCTCTCGAACACGTTCCACACTTTCTGTGTGGAGGCCTATTATATGTGGTTAAAATCGCACCAGTAGTTTTTGCGTAAAGTTGTTAACAGTGAAACAAAAAAACCAAACAGACAGACAAATCGAGTGAAAACAATAACCGTTCCCAAGCCCTTCCGTGGCTGGGACGAGCAGTGAATATCCGATCTATGCAACCTCATCCCTTCCTAAATCCTCTCTGTTCTTCACCAACTAATTCCTTTTGTAGTTCCCTAACTCTGTCAAAAAGTATTCTACTATACGCTTTTCCTATTACACTAAGAAGACAAATACAACTATGGTTACCACACACTTCTTTTTCCTTTTTTTTTTTTTTTGTACAGGGGAATAATTATACCTGACTTCTAATTCTCTGATACTCTACCTTCCTTCCAAGCCAATCTGCACATCTTTCGTATCAGTTCTACTACTATCTGTCCTCCATGCTTCAGCAATTCATCACACATTCCATCTATTCCTGGGACTTTCTCCATGTTGACTTTCTTTATTGTTTCCACTACTTCCACCCTTCTCATTTCTTCCTCTCTTCTCACCTCCTTCCTTCTGCCACCCATTTCCCAGCCATTTATCCTCGTATCACTTTTATTCTCTATGGTTAACAGTTCCTGAAAGTGTTCTCTCCATCTCCTCACTTTTTCTCCCTTCTCCACTTGCAATCAACCATTTTTATCTTTCACTCCCTCACTAACTTCTTTGTCACCCTGTCTTATTCTTTGTAAAACTTTCCAGAATATTTTCTTACATTCCCTCCACCTTACACTCAAATTCCTTCCAAATTCCTAATCCACATTTTTCCTACTCTTTCTTACTAATCTGTTCACCTCTCTCTTCTGCTCTACATATAAATCTCTTTTCTGTCTCTCAACTTCCTCCACTCCTCTTCTTCCCATCCACTCACTATATGTTTTCATCTTTTGCGTCAAAGCTTGTCTTACCTCTTCATTCCACGATGCTGTTCCTAGTACCCCCTTTCGTCTTCTTTTCACCTCACACACAATTTCACATGCTGCTCAGATTTCTTCTGTACACATTGCAACCTGGAAACAAGAAGCGATGCCAAGGCAAAGCAAACCCGTTCCCGGCAGTCATTTTTGTGCTGACGTATAAACACAACAGGATACATAGTCAAAGGTGTCACATATCAAATTTGGTGTAAATTGGGTGAAAATTGACAATTTTATGCCCATTTGAAATTTTAGGCCAACCCACCTAATATTCACCACCCTACCACTAACTGGGTTGGTGACCCCCCTGATGTAATGCAGCATACTAGAGGAGGCAGATTTGAAAGATGTATCTTTAGGTTTTAGTTTCATGTCGATATGACGAATATGAAAGGAGTTACAGCGAAAAAACGATTTTTACCCATCCCTGTTTTTTTTTTTGGGGGGGGGGGCTACAGCCTGGGGTTGGGCCCAGTTTTGTCCAATATTTAATCAGATGATCAGAAGGTCATAGCCCATTATCTCTGTATTTTTAGTCAAAATCACGCCAGTAGTTTTCACGAAAAGTTGTTAACAGACAAAGAAACAAACAAACAGACAAATCAAGTGAGAACAATACCCGTCCCGAAGCTCCTCCGGGGCAGGGACGTGTAACAAGCTGACTCACTGGCACGTTCAGGTACTATTTGATCTTGGTCCTCTGTCCAACCAGTCCTGCTTGTGACTGTTTTCCTGCACTATCTTTCTCTTCCATAAACACTGACAATCTGCATTAGATCTTTATGTTAATGACAAATTTCTTTTCAGACATTGTTCTGGTTCTTGTAAGATGTAATCCAATATTACCTGTCCAATGGTGGTTTCCTCGGTGACTAGTCGGCAGCCTACTAGTCTAGGCTAATGGAGAGGGTAGTTACACATCATGCAGAATGAGAAGTAAGACCTGCAGAAATGTGGATGAGCTACGTAAGCCAACGACCATCAGGATGAGTGATGCTTGTAAACCTTGCTTGGCTGTCCACCTAGGAGAAGGGAATCTCTGAATCCAACCCAGATAGCTCTTGTAAGGGATTTCATGCCCCTAGCCAAAGACTAGTTGTCAGTCCTTATGACTGGGAGGTTTGGTTGGAGTTTGCATTCCCTCCCTAGAAAAAATTACAACTAGCATGACATACTTAGGTCCCTGATCTAGTTTTACCAGGGGGTCACTCCTCAGATGCCAGGCTGATGGATCTTTTGGGGTCTTGTCATGATGGCACCAACTATGATGGTTGCTGAGTAAAGCCTACAGGACCACAGCAACTGGATAACGGGGGATCCCATAGCCCCAATCCTGTTTCTGAGTAGTGTCCTGGTACAGAGGATGCACGAGCCTGTAGAATCACGTGATTATAACCATCAGAAGGCATTCTGAATGCAGACTTGAAACCTTCTAAGCATTTTTTTAAAAGAATGGTCGACTGCCTTTGTTGTCATGAGAACTGGGGCTGTTGAGGACTGTCATAGCTGCACTGTCTGATGTGAGGCGCCTAAGGCATTGCGAGATCAATGCCAATGGTTATACACACTACTGGTCTGGCTGTGACGATAGTGGCCGGCATAGAAGTGTTCCTGTGGCAATTACTGTTTGCTTTGTCAGTTGTGTTGAGAGGGTTAATCAAGTTGATGAGTGTATAATGCTGGTGAGGTTGAAGCACTACTGTACTTGGGCTTCATCTCACTTATTGCCATGTACGTTGGAACTGTGATGAGTGATGATGAAAAGAAGCTGTTCAATGCTAAACTTGCCTCAGTTTTGGAACAGTACCCCTTGTGAGATGCACTAATGTTCCTGGGTGACTTCAATGCGTTTACTGGCACAGAAAGGGAAGGTTTCGAATTATCTGTGCACATAGGTCCTGATGGCTCTTGAACCAGGAATTCCAATAGTTCATGCCTTTTGGATTTCACAAAGTCTCTTTGAGAATTGTTGGATCCTGGTCCCAGCAGCCAAATCATCACCAAAGGATTTGGTACCCCAGTGCTGCATAGGTTGCAAATGAGACTGACAACATCCTTGCTATTACTAGTGGGAGGATTCTTCAGAACTGCAGGGTTTTTAGGAGTGCATAGTTCTTTGCTACTGATCACAGACTTGCTTTTGCCACTCGTAGGCTGTATTTCAAAACCAAAAGAAACTCAAGATGATACCCAAAACAGTTTCATCTTGAGAAACTCAGGAATGAGGAATGTGCTTCTGAGTATGCAGTGGCAGCCTCAAGTTGATTTGAATTGCTCAGTATTACCGAGGACCCTACTGAATAATGGGGTACCTTTAAACGTCCCACCCTGGCGGTAGCTGGTGGGTGCATTGGAGAACATCCGGGAACAAAGAGGGGTTTTGTCTCACCAAGGACACAGTCCACAACTGAGGAGAGTCGTGCTGCCAGATTGGCTGGGGATGAGGAGCAGCACAGACTTCTGTTGTGACATGCACAAGTTTTGCTGAGAAGACACAAGAGATAGTATGTCAGGGAAACTGTCAATGTTTTCATGAGAATGACCTACAACCTGATTACTGAGCCCTAAAGAAGCTCCACTCCAATCCCACCTCTCAGATTAACTCTGCTTGGACAACAGATGAACAGCTCGTGTCAGAGGCGAGTAAGTGTAAGGCTAGTTAGGCTGAGTACTGTGAGCAGCTATATTTTGCTGAACCTCCCAGTGAAGAGCTTCCATCGGCTGGTGTACAACAGGTGACTGCTGTGCCACCAGTTGATGATACTGTGCTTTCGTGGAGGAAGTCAAGGAGGCAGTGGATAAGCTGAAAAATAGCAGTGTAGCTGGTGTTTGTGGCATCCTGGCAGAACTGATCAAAGCTGGGGATGAAGCCATAATCAGGGCATTATGTGCAGTCACAGAATCCATTTAGCGGACTAATATAATTCCATCTGACTGAGCAAGGTGTTTGGTTGCCCCTGTCTTGAAAGGGAAAGGGGATCAACATGATTGTAGTAACTACTGTGGTATTAAAAACCTCAGTGCACCAGACAAACTTCTTGCTTACATTCACCTGATGCATATCCAGGACCATTTACTAATGTTTCAGAGGCCTGAGCAGTCAGGATTCACGCCCAAGAAGTCTATGGTTGATCGCATCCTAATTCCTTGACTTTTCATGGAACATCACCTTGAGTATCGAGGAGGTCTGCTTGTAGCCAACGTAGACCTCAAGAAAGCATTTTGCGTTAGCGTTATATATTAGGAGGCACCGTGGAATCTCCTGTCTCCATGGGGTCATTGGAAGAATAATGGGATAATCAGACTGACTGCTGTCTTCTGTTTAAGCACTACTGTCATGTGCAGATGAGGAACATACGATTTCTTTCCAGTAAGTACTGGAGTAAATATGTTATTGACCTTGCTCCGTCACTTTTCAACACGTGAATGGATTGGGTACTTGGCGAAGTAATGAGTCAAAGTCACTGTGGAGTATCTATTGATAATTTCATAGTTACTGACTTCTACTTTGCTGATGATGCACTTGTCATAGGAAAGTCGCTGGAGATACTTCTGATTGGGATTTCACAGGAATGCAAAGCCATTGGGATTAAAGGTCACTTAGGTCAAGACTAAGGTCCAGGCATTTGGTTGTTTGTTGGGTGAAGCAGTCCAGTCTTTCCAAGCATGTGGTGAGAAAGATTCGCTTATCTTGGCAGTGAGGGAAATAAAGATATGTCAGGTAACGAGATATCTTTTTGCAGCAGACTTGCTTATGGGGTTCTGAATTCACTCAGCTGGGGTATTTGACGGTACCATTATTTGTGCATAGGGACAACAATTTGCATTTTCAAGACACTGTTGCTCCCTGTCTCTGGCTATGAGATGTTTGACACTAAACAATGACATGAACTGGCGAATTGACTCCTTTATTATTAAGTGCCTCCGCAGGATCATGGGGTATCACTGGTATGACTGAGTACATAACGAGCGACTACTCCGTGAGACTGAGTGGAGGTCTGTCACCCACATAATATGTCAGTCCCAACTCCATATATTGGGGCATTTTGCCCGTTTTCCTGAGGCTCACCCTGCACACAGGGTAATCTCTGAGAGAGTTTAACTTGGGTGGAGATGAAGGGGAAGGCCACATAGCTCCTGCTTGGAGCAGGTTGACCATGTATGTAGACAGATCACTAAGAATGAGAAGAGTCACATGGTGGAGGGTTGCACAAATGGACATTTGTGGGTGAAGTAAAAGGTTGAATGAGGTCATGCACCCAAGGGCGTTTGCTCATTCTCCCCCAAGTGATGATTAAACATCATAGTATTAAACCCTCAGTTTTTCCTTTGCACACCTTGACATACTGTACTTCAGTTGTTGCCGGAAGAATATCCATGCTCGTTTTTGCTTGGTCATAGCCACTTCTCTCAGGGTCATCTAATGAACCATGGCCTTCAACCACACCATTCACATTGCAACTGCACTATGTCTATCTGGCACATTTGCTTGATTGTTCAGCTGCACTCCAACACTGTCTCTCAGCTTTTGACTTCCTCTTCTCACTACTTAGGTCCTCAATGATTACTGAATTCCTGGATGGCTCTCTCATCCTTTCTCTTTCCAGTATTATCACTTTACTTTTTGCTTTTCACATCTTGCATTTAATTTATTCGCTCCCTCCCCCCACAAAGTTCTACCCTAGTGCCATAGAGACATATTATGGCTGGGTGATAACTCCTCATAGTTTCTTCCTTCCTTCCATCTATCCTTCTTTATGCATGAGAGAGAGAGAGAGAGAGAGAGAGAGAGAGAGAGAGAGAGAGAGAGAGAGAGAGAGAGAGAGAGAGAGAGAGAGAGAGAGAGAGAGAGACACCCTTGTCATACAGATGAGAGATTCTTCCCCCCAAAGAGATGATAATATTTCATCACATCCACTGACGAAGTTGGAGAAGGTTATGTATTCACATATGTTTGTCTGTGTGTTTGTTTGTCCACACAATTTGTCCAAAACTTCCCCATGATTTTGTGTGAAAATTTGTGGAAGGGTGGGCCATGGATGAAGAAAGAATTTATTAAATTTTGGGGCAGATCTGTATCCGGATTCGGAGCGTGTGTGCCCCACACAGTATCTCCAAAAGTTCTCAGTGAACTTCAAGGAAATATTGTTGAAGGGTGGGCCATCGGTCAAGAAAGAAGTGATTAACCCTTAGGCACTGGGCAAGAAAGAAATGGTTAACCCTTAGGCGCTGGGGCACGTCTATTGACGTGTTGGTAGAGGGCTACTGTCCACGTCAATTAACGTTCTGATATTTCGCTGGCATGTTTGACCTTCATAGCGCCCAGTATGGACTCAGAGTATTGTCCCAGTATGGCTGGTGCACGGGGACACGCTGGTGGCCGGGGGTAAGGCGGGGAGTGGGTGGGGGAGGGGTGGGAGGGCAGCTGAGCAGTGAGGAGAGTTGTGGTGGAGGGTGGGGGGAGGGTGGCAGAGGAAGAGTGTGGCCTTGGAACCAGCTGATACAGGTTTGGGGTAAGGGTTGGGGTCAGCAGGGGTGGGGTGGAATGGGGTGGTAGGTAGGGCTACTAAGGGACCCTGAGGGGTGTGGGGGAGAGTGTAGGGGTGCATGAGTACACTTGTACTGACCATAGGGAGTATCACACTGTCAAGAAGTACTAAAAACAGGGAAATAATATGTATATAGTGTGCAAATAATTGTGAATACCGAAATAGACATATGTTTGATAGAAAATAAGTATGATGGAAAACATAAAATAAGCCAATCTTTATTAGTTACTTTCTTGTGTTTTTTTTTTTTTGTTATTTTACATGTAAAACTGTGTTCATACGGCATTGTGAATTAGTGAAAGAAACAAAGACACACTTCAAAACTCATTTTGGTGCTAGATAATCCTCCCTCCTCGCTCCACCACAACCACTAAAACACCACCGCAACCATGAACACATTCAGCCCAGCAACATGCATCACCTTCCTTACACCCCCACCACCTCTGTCATTTGTGATTGATTCGTAATGAAAAAAAATATATATATATATTTTTGGGAAAATTGATTATTCTGAAAATAGCCCCTGTTCTTGGAGTGGATAGGTCTACCCAGGCCTGGCGCCTAAGGGTTAAATTTAGGGGCAGATTCGGATCCGGGTCCAGATCCTATGTATCTCGCACAATAACTCGAGAAGCTCTCAAGAAATTTTGATAAAATATTGTGGAAGAGTAGGCCATGGGTCAAGGAACAATTGATTAACTTTTGAAGCTGATCCTGAGCCCATGTATTCCACACAATGTCTCTGCAGATCTGGATCTGGATCCTTTTTAACCTCCAAACGCCGAGGGTTTTCCAGCCTCCCTCACTCCTCCTTGTGGATGATTTCCATGATTTTGGAAATAATACCCTTTGTTCAAACTCTAATATCTGCCAGACTATTACAGCTAGAGAAAAAATAAAGATACATAAGACTCAACATCTGTTCCTCCTTTAACCCGCCCAGTCCCCTCGACGTACGATGCACGGCACAACTTTTTTTCATGCTGAGACCCACCGACGTGCATCATATGTCAGTCAATTGCAAGGTTCGTCGTTTGCACACTTTTCAAGATTCGCGGGTGATTTTTGGTAGGCTTATGTGGAAGACCATCCTCTATCCCCAGCCAGGCAGCAACACTGCCTGACCCTGTTCAACCCCCCTTCCTCGGGGAGTGCGTGATTTTCTCGCAACTCACCTGTTAGCAGTGCTGGCCAGTAAAGACACTTAGCACCACGGTCTCTTTGATGACGAAATTCAAGGCAAAAGTGATTCCTGATGTGAAGGACAAAGATTTTGTGGCACCAGAGTTAGTAATGAACAGAAGTAATGAGGAGGTAACATCGCCAGGTGCAATATGTTGATGTATTTGGCAAAGGAACAACGCTTATATCGCCTATATTATTGTGTGAAAAGCAATATACTCTTGTACTACATATAAATTCTTACAAAATAAATAAATATCTACGAGGCTGTGTGGTTTGGTTAAGTTTCCCTCGCAATGGGATCGTATTTTATGGAGCGCGGCATGATAAAAAACGATAGTCATGTGAGGGATCTCTTACCTGTTTAGAATATTTCCCGTTTCAGGTGACCGCTTTCTCGCTGAATTTTTTATGTTTCTCACGAAAGTGAAGGTTTGAGCAAAAAAAGTTGAAAATCAGTCGCGATCTGGGGGTGGAATGGGTAAAAAAGCGGTCGGGACTGGGTGGGTTAAGTGAAAGGATCCCCAGGTCTTCAGGTGGTCCTGTTAATGAGTAAGGATAAGTTGAAGATGATTGATTTTCCATGTTTTGGAGGGCTGTTTCCGAGCACACACCTCTGGGAGTGATCTTGGACTCACTGGCTAGCAGTGACAGCACTGACTGGAGTGGTGATTGTAACACTTCCCAGGATGAATCATCACCCTGTTCATGTGGGTCCCCAGTGGGTTTTCCACCCATTTCATAGTGCCACTGTGCCCGATAGGTGTGTGGGAAACGAATAGCTCTTTGATATTCTGTACTCATTTCTTACGTCAGATGTACTAATTTCCCTCTACTACGACACTCATACTTGCACTTGACATCACGATTACGGTAATTTCACTTTGAAAATAAAATACTGTGGCTGTTTCATGCAATATGGTTGAGTACAAGGTAATTACTTGTAATAATATTTTGATTAAATTCTACTCATCAAGGGCATCGCGAAAATATTACTAATGTCATAAACAATTAACATTATTTGTACTTCACATCACAAATACGCTTACGCTCACATATTCAGCATCATTTTCTGAGTAACGAGGGAAAAAGTTTAGTGATAGCCAACCACCTAATTCTCTTTCTTGCCCACTCACTCATGGTTTTCTTTCATGTAGCAGGTAGGGTTGCTCAAGCTATTTCCAATCACTGTTTCACCAGTAACCATAAACAGTAACACTTATTGCATTGCACTTGTATAACTTGTTATAAAACACTTATCAAATTTCAGTTGAAATGCAGGACCCATAGGATTGCCAGGGTACATGTCACAGGCTATATACTTACCAAAGACAGGAGTGCGCACAAGTTCATCAAGCGACCAATAGTCATAGAGCACATGTTTTCTGACATACGTCATCAACATGGCAAGGGCTAGCCACACAACTCCCTCAGCTTCACAGGTATCGAGTCCCTCATGTACCTGCACTCGCTGTCAGGCACGTCCAACCACTGCACACTCATAGCCTGGTGGAAGTTAATTTCATCCACTGGGTATTGCATAACTGCAGGGGTAAATATCACCCAGTAAATATTCCTCACAGTCCAGGGCCTGGGGGGGAAGCTGATCCTCCTTAATACGTGCCCCTTCCTCATCGAGTACAGGCACAGACGGCTCAAATCCTGCTCCTCCCTTCCCCACAAACGTATCAACTCTATCGACACCTGGTAGAACAGGCCATTTTCCATGGCCAGCACATCTTTTCTGAGTGTGTGCACACCCATGAGCATGCCCACTGACAGGGGGTGAGGGGGAAGGAGGGGGAGAGGTGTGAGAGCTGGAGGCGTATGGGGGTGATGACTCACCTGACACTGGCCTTCCCTGGGGAGACGCTGCCTGCTGAGTCACACCACGTGGGACCCATGTGGAAAATGCCTATCCTGAAGGGCCCAATTGTTGTGATTTGGCACTTGAAGTACCAGGCTGAGGTGACGCTGGACGTTTGAGGGCAAGATGGCAGTGAGCAGGCTGGGAGAGTGGCAGTGAGACGGCTCATGGGCGTTTACTTCCCAGATGACCACCAACTCCACGCTTTCCTGTCTGGTATGCATGGTCATCAGCCTCCTCTTCTTCAGTGAACTCACTGCTGTTGAAGGCCCTGCCCCCCATCTGCAGTAGTTTGAGAGCCTTTTCATGGATCTGACAGTGGGAAGGGGTTGGAGGGCGAGAGAGTTCACTCTCCACATGAAAACTTCTCTCTTCAGAAGAACTCTCACTCATAGTACATGAGGAGACTGTATCGTCCTAGACACGGCTGATGGCTCTGCCACTGAGCCCTTTCCCTGGCAGTAAGGGATTAACATTCGTGAGGGTCAATGATGCAATCAGTCCCGCGCTTGGAGGAACGGAATCAGATGAGGAGGATGAGAAAGACTTCATTCTATACTCCACCAGTGCCATGTACAGACTGAGCCGTGCATCAGTGGGGTACCTAGCACATAGGGGTTAATGGCAATGGCACTACCTGAGGTATGAGCTGTGTGATTGCTTTCTAGTTATATACTGGTATACTGCTTTCATCTATGTGTCAGATGTATGACTTCAATACAAACCAATACAGACCTAATGCAATTGCATAATATTTACAGCTCATTTATTTCTATCATAATGTCAGTAACATATTTTAATGAACTCTTTCTCGACGATGTTTTTATCATAATATTAACCCATCACATCCGGGTGACACGTATACATGGTCTAGTGTTTTGCGACATTCTTTGAATATTCCTGGGGTTATTTTCACCACACGCAGCCACTGGCAACCCTCCTGCCCTGCATCTGAGTTATGTTCCAGTTACATGCGTACCTCCGTAATGGACAGACTTAGGCAAGAAATTTTCCCTGTGTCTGGATCCTTGGCTGAGCGCCCGCAGCCACCGACTTCAACACCAATGAAGTGCAAAGGCCAGAAAAGAAAAGGCCTTAGTGATAGTGTGATAGGGAAAGAACTCCAGGTGACATTATCGCTGATTGTGAGTGGAGAGTGACTCTTCCTCTCAAGAAAGTGACCACCATAATGAGTGTCGGTATTTATGCATCGTGTGAGGAGGGTGGAGGACTTGAGTCCTCCACTGTGCACCCATCGTTTCCCGCTGTACGTTTATGTGCTATTTCCGATGATGGGAATGGTTCAGAGGGTATTGACGATCCTGGGAAGGGGGGAAGGGGGATATTGGCATGGATGATGAGATGGAAGAGGAGGTAGGGGGTGGAAAAAAGGAGGAGGTGGAGGAAGGAGGGAGGAGGAAATGCTGTGCGTCGAGCCTAGCACCACCGATATGTCTATTTACGTGAATAATGGAAGCAGAAAGTTTGTCTCATGATGAAATCATTGAAAGTTTTCGTGTGTGAATGTTTGTTATGATGAAAAAGTACAAATCACATGAGAAAAAAAAATACTAGAAAATATAGTTGAGTGGAGAAAGGGGGGAGGGAGGAGACAACCCGGTGCATCGCGCCACCGCTTTATCTATTTATGTGAATATTGGAAGTAGAAAGTTTGTTTTATGATGAAATCAGTGTCTTATTTTTTATTGAAAATTTGTGTGTGTGTACGTTTAGTATGATGAAAAAGCCTAAATAAAAAAAAATCGGTTGTAGTGGAATCTTCAGTATTTTCGATTATGGACATGAATATTTTTTTTTTTAGGTTTTACGTAGTAGTTAGTAGTCGTGGTAGCATTTGTTGTAGCAGTGATGGTAGTAATAGTGGTGGTAGCAGTAGTGGTGGTAGTTGTAATATTGGTATTTGTAGTAGTTGTAGTAGTGGTAGTTGTAATATTAGTAGTTGTTGTAGTGGGGGTAGTTGTAGTAGCAGTAGTAATAATAGCAGTATTTGTAGTAGTTAAAATACCCAGACATTTAGTCGCACAGCAGTACCATAATTGAGCGACAGTGCAAGCCAAACATACATCTCCGTCTGTGTGTCTGTGTGTTCTTAACCTAATTGTATCTTTACAAGATAGTGAAGGTCGTACTGTTCCGTGCATCAAATCACTTCCTGAATTGTTTTGGCACACAGTATTTCATTTGGTAGTGCACTGCACAGATCAGTTGCCATAGTTGGGAAACTGAATTTGCTTACGTCTTTATCACCTCTTTTTATGCTGTTTTTTGCAGTGTCCTCCTGCTGATGCTTCCTCTTAGGTTATGTACTCATTTATGTCTATATTCTCTTTCTCTGAGACACATTTATTTAACATAATCATGTCTCCTCTTTTCCTTCTCTCCTGAAGTGCTGGCAGATTCAGTTTTTCTAGTCTTTCTTCGTAGCTTAGATCCCTTAAGCTTGGTACACATCTCGTGGCGGCCCTTTGAATTTTTTCAGTCTTATCAATGTGTTTCTTGAGATGATCATTCCAGACTACTGATGCAAACTCCACAGTTATTCTGATGAATGATGTTATTATCTTCTCAGCATGTCTTCATTTAGATATGTGAACGCTATTCTCATATTAGCAAGCAGTGTATACATGTTCCGTACCTTCTCACTGATTGGTCAGCCGGAGATAGTCTGTTGCTGTTAATCATTCCTAGGTCCTACTCATTTTCTGACATGTGTAGGGTTTCACTTCCTAACATAAAAACCCAATCTGGTCTTTTTTCACTTTTACCAAATATACTTACATGACACCTGTCCACATTGAATTCCATTTGCCATAGATCTGGTCTTTTTTTCACTTTTACCAAATATACTTACATGACACTTGTCCACATTGAATTCCATTTGCCATTTATCGCTCCATTCATGAAGTTTAATTCTTCTTGTACCTCTCTACCAGAGTCTGTTTTATTAATTCTTCTTTTGGATTTTGGCATCATTAGCAAATGTATTTAGATAGCATTCATTTCCAGTGTTACTATCTATGTCATTTATAAACACAGGGCAGCATTGAGCCCTGTGGAACTCCACTAGTCACTTTCCCCCATGATGAGTAATTTCCCATTAGGACTGTTCTCATATCCCTTTTTCTGAAAATATCTTGATCCAACAGCACCGGTTGCCTTTGATTCCTCCTTGCTGGTACATTTTCCATAAAAGTCTTTGGTGCGGTACTCTGTCAAATGCTTGCTTTAAATGTAGATAGATACTGTCCAGCCATCCTTCTTTTTTCTGTAATGTTTCTGCAACTCTGTCATATTAGCTTAATAGATTCGTAACACATGATTTTCCCTTTCTAAAGCAAAACTGCCTTGCTGTTATCATATGTGTTCTTCTAGATGGTTTACCCAAACTTTTCTTATCAGCTTTTCTAGTATCATACTTACAACACTAGTTAGTGATACTGGTTGATAGTTGAGTGATTCTGTCTATTCCCTTTCTTGAATAAGGGAACAATGTTTGTTTCTTCCAAATACAAGGTAGTTTACCTTGACCTAAGGGTTCCTTGAATATTAAATATATTGGACTTCTTAACTCTTGCACATTCATGTAGCACCCGACATGAAATATCGTCCAGACCATTTGCTTTTCCTTTGTCTAATTTACTTAACCCTTCCTGTACTTCTTTTTCTGTATTCGTCTATCTGGTAATATGTGTAGGCATGCATATTCCACCTCATTTCTCTCAAAATTATTTTCTTCTGTAAAAACTGAGTGGAAATTTTTATTTAGTGCATCAAAAATCGTCCGTAATGGACTGTATTTTATCTTTAACTTTTGTTTTGGATGTAGCTGTAAAATAGCTTCGGTTGATCACTTCTTTTATTTATAATGTCGTTCACAAACTGTCTTTGGGCTTCTCTCCTTGTGCTTGTATAATCGTTTCTTGCCCTTTTATAGTTGTTATATGCCCTTTCACTGTTGTATCTTCTGTATCTAATCCACAACAGCTCTCTTTTTTCTCTTGATTTTTTACATTCCATATCAAACAGTTTATTTTCACTTCTGCTTCTTTGTGCTGTGGGATGTAAAATTGGACTCCTCTTTCATAAAGTTTAAAGAATTTCATATATATTACAGTTAAATCTTGCCCTCAAAGCCACTTTTCC
>JAGKTI010018537.1:2498-17631 GCA_018397915.1 Birgus latro | reverse complement strand
AGAGATACAAGGTCGGGCAGGGATGTTGGAGTGGCCCTAGTGAGAGAGGGCAGTGTGTGGAAACTCCCTGTACTGTTGTTTGCAGATGATACTGTGTTGTTGAGTGAAGACGAAGGGGAGCTGCAAGGCTTGGTAGATGAGTTTGGGAAAGTGTGTAAGAAACGGAATCTAAAGGTGAATGTGGGGAAGAGTAAAGTGATGGTCTTCCAGAGAAGTGAAGCCAGTGAGTGTACAGTGAGATTGGATGGGAAGGAAATGGAGAATGTGAGTGAATTTAAGTACTTGGGCAGTGTGATGAGTAAGGATGGTAGTCTGGAGGGTGAAGTGCTTGAAAGGGTGCAGCAGGGAAGGAAGGTTGCTGGTTTGTTGAAAGCAGTGATAAGAAACAGGGAGGTGAGCATGGAAGTGAAAAAGTTATTACATGACAGTATTGTGATACCAACTCTGACATATGGAAGTGAAGCTTGGACCCTGTTGGAAGGACAGAAGTCAAGAGTGAGAGCAGTGGAAATTATTTGAGAGGAGCATGTGGAGTCACATGGAGAGACAGACTGACAAATGAGGAAGTGAAGGAGCGTTGTGGTGTGGTTGAGGATGTGATGGGAAGTGTTAGGAGAAACACGTTAAGGTGGTTTGGGCATGTGGAGAGGATGGAGAGTGAAAGATTGACGAGGAGAGTGTATGTGAGTGAGGTGGAGGGGGCGAGAGGGAGGGGGAGGCCGTGGATGAGATGGAGGGATGGAGTGGAGAGGTATATGGGAGAGGGGGGTGTGAGTTGGGAGCGTGGTAGTGAAATGGCAGAGGACAAAGTGACATGGAGGCGATTTGTTTGTGGCCACCCCGTTCGGGATTGAGGCGTCTGGCAATAGATAGATAGATAGATTTTGCAATTACTTATCCTGTAATCATCACTGTCATATTTTTGCATGTTCATATTAGATGAGACTCTCCAGAGCAAGGGTTTGAATTCTTTTATAGTTCCAGTTCACAGAAGAAAATTCCCAGTTACAGTCGCTTTCTCTCCCATGCTGTAGGACATAAAGTACAGCACAAAACTACTTGCAGCAGAACTGAGCTGTTTGGTTGCCACATTGCTACACCAGAATATTTTTTCAAGTTCTCACCATCACCTCTTTTACTGAATTATTGAGTACTGTTTCTTTTTCCTATCTCTGACATAGATTATTACGCTAAACATTTAATGGTACTTAATAGATGACTTTAGGTATGATAATTGAAGCAAATGTATCTTGTGTATTGTATAAGGTAGCAACTAAGTACTGTGTTATGTTGTGTGTGCAGGATTGTGGGTATGATAGCAGCAGCTCTGAAGAGTCTGCCGTGGTGGTGCTACCCAGAGAGGAGTTTCCTATCCCTACTGTTGTTGGTACACCAGTTCCACCGCGGAGCCGGGGCTTGATGGATGGCCCACAGCAGCACCAACAGCCACCTCAGCACTGCATCCCAGGGGCCACAATCACACCCAGTGTAAGAAGCGCATCCACCAGGATCACGTACCATTCTGTGAGAGGGGGTTGGGGTACGGGAAGGGGTTGGGGTACGGGAAGGGGTTGGGGTACGGGAAGGGGTAGGGGCAGTCAAAGAGGCAGAGGCTGCGTGTCGCCACACACTGTCATAAAATTCACCACTACCTCGATTGCCTCTACCCGCCCAACGAGCACTCACGCTCCCTCTGCAGTCACCCTCGCTCATCCAGTAGTGTCGGCTCCCCACAAGGATGTGTACAGTAAGGAAACTACAGGTAGCCAATTCCTTGTGATCCACAGCCCTCGTGGTCGGTCTCCTTCGTCTCCCTTTGCCAGTACTGTTAGCCTGGCTAATGCAGTGCCCTCCAATAGTCTGATGGCCGTGGGTCGTGGCATGAACCAGGACATTCAGCGTGCCACATGCAGGGGAATAGTTCAGGGTGTATGCCAGAAGGTAACTGCAGGTGTAAACCCAGACACTGAGCAGTGTGGAAAACAGTGCACAGTTCCACATGTGTCCTCACAAGGCATTGTGTCGACCCCCCAGCAACCTCCCCGGCTGGTTCTATCCACAGTGGCCTCAGCAACACCCAGCAAGAGAAAGCCAGAGGACTGGAATGGTGCAGTGCCAGGTGCAGCTTCAGTACCCAATGTAGTGCGTGTGCGCCGCTACCTTACTCCTGTACCCTGTCGAGGACTCACATTGCTTTTCCCCAGAACAAGCAAAAGGGTGTGTGTGTAAGGTTTGTGCACTGTCGTATCACTTATGTCCCACCTGGCCTATTCCACCAGTCCTACCTACCTCACCTGCCCCACGTCACCTCCCCTACTGTCCTATTTCACCTCCCTACCTTATCTTGTCTACCTCACCTATTCTATTCCATTTGTCCTACACCACTTTTCTTATCTTGGCTGCCCTTATATATGCACTCTGCCTTACCATATCTGTCCTACTTCACCTATCCCACCCATCTATCCTACCCACCTGTCTCACCCCACCTGTCCTACCCACCTATCCTACCCACTTGTCCCATCTCATCTGTCCCACCCTACCTTTCCTTCCCCACCTGTCCTTCCCACCTGTCTTACTCATCTGTCCTAACCACTTGTTGCAACCCACCATCCTACCCACTTGTCTCATCCCACTTTGTCATACTCACCTAACCTACCCACCTGTCCTACCTCACCTGTCCTACCCCACCTAGCCGACCTTACTTTTCCCACCCTGTTTCCCACTCTCCTTCCCCCATTTAGTTATCAAAGGCTTATTTATTACCACATAATTGAGAATATTTACCAGTATAATTAACCTTGATTTGTTCTTAGGCAGTCCTTGTTATAAGCGGCATTTTTATATCTTTTACTCCAGTAAAGTCCTCAATAAATTGAAGAGAAATTACACGTTAAAGTTCCAGTTCTTCCCAATTTACAATCGCAAGTGTTCGTAAAAAGTTGTGTTATTAAAGAACTCACTCCTTCCTTATCACTAAGAATTGTCTGCTTGCCATTTCTTTTCACATACTGTCATTTTGTTTCCTGCCGTTTTCATGAGTCTATTTATGCTTATATGATGCTGTGAAGATGCAGGAGGCTGGTGCATTTTGTTGAGTTTTCTAGCATAATATTTATTAGAAAGGTGTTACTTTGACTGAGCCAGACATAACTTCTTCACCGCGGAAGGTCTTCCCAGAAGTGAATAATATTGTCTGGTGGGAGCAAGATAAAACTGTAAATAAAATTTCATAGTATGGAAGAAGTTAAAAGAATTTGTTCAGACTTAAAGGAAAATATATTAGTTTTAAATGCAGAGTACAGGGAGAGTTAACAGTAGCTCGTTTTGTAAGATTCAGTTAGAATAAAGCATATAGTTTTTGAATTAGTATTTTTTTAACGAATGACCATTCGCCTTAAATATCTGGACTTGCTGATTTCCATTGTGTACCTTCTTTTGCACGTTTTCTAATACAGGAAAGCCTAGGTTAAGTTTACTTTTTTCTTAGTATCAGATTAAGTTAGTTTGTTAGTCAGTTAGGTTGATTCATGTAGGTTAATACTGGTTAAGTTAATCTATCTATCTGTAGCCGGATGCCTCAGTCCCACAAGGATTGAGGCATCCGGCAAACAAATCGCCTCCATGTCGCCCTGTCTCCCGCCATTTCACTGCCCTCCCCCCAGCTCACACCCCCCCCTCTCCCATATACCTCTTCAGTCCATCCCTCCATCTCATCTTCGGCCTCTCCTTCTATCACATCCACATCCACAACACAACTCTTCTTCACTTCCCTATCTGTCAGTCTGAGTCTGTACTCCACATGCTCCTCTGAGATAACTCTATTCCACTGCTCTCACTCTTGACTTGTGTCCTTCCAACAGAGTCCAAGCTTCACTTCCATACATCAGAGTTGGTATCACAATACAGTACTGTCATGCAGCAACCTTTTTTTTTTTTTCTTCCATGCTCACCTCCCTGATCCTTATCACTGCTTTTAAAGAACAAGCAGCGTTTTTCCCTGTTGCACCCTTTAAAGCGCTTCATCCTCCAAACTTCCATCCATACTCATCACACTGCCCAAGTACTTAAATGCACTCGCATTTTCCTTTTCCTTATCATCGAGCCTCACTGTACATTCAGTTACTTCATTTCTCTCGAATACCATAACTTTACTCTTCCCTACACATACCGTTTGATTACATTTCTTACACACTCCCAAGCTCATTCACTAAGCCTTGTAGTTCCCCTTCGTCTTCACTTAATAATACATCATCATCTGCAAACAACAGTACAGGAAGTTTCCAAACGCTGCCCTCTCTCATTAGAGCTGCTCCAACATCCACTGCCCTTCCTTTTACCTCTTTTATATCCTCATCGATGTACATATTGAATAACCATGGAAACATGACACATCCCTGTTTCAATCCAACATCAGACAGAAAAATTCACTCAGCTCCCTATCCACATGCACTGCAGCCTTCTCACCCTCATGCATACTCTTCACGGCATTCAACATCTTCCCATTCACTCTATATATTCTTAATATTTTCTACATTCCTTGTCTATCCACTCTGTTATATGTTTTTTCCAAATCCATGAAGGCCGCACACAACTTCATTCCCTTCTCCAGAGACTTTTCCACTGAAGACCTAAGTATGAATATCTGATCTACACAACCTCTTCCCTTTCTAAAACCTCCCTGTTCTTCTCCAACTCATTGCTCTGTTATTTCCATAACTCTGTCAATAAGTATCCTAGCATATACTTTTCCTATTACACTGAGAAGACAAATGCCCCTATGATTACGGCACACTTCTTTTTTTCCCTTTTCCTTTGTACAGGGGAATAATTATACCTGACTTCCAGTCCTCCGTGACTACCTTCCTCCCAGGCCAATCTGCACATCTCCCGCATCTGTTCTGCTATCTCTCCCCCACGTTTCAGCATTCACCACACACTCCATCAATTCCTGGGGCTTTCCCCATTTTGACTTTCTGTGTTGCATTCACTACTTCCATCATATTGATCTTTTTATCCTTTCTCACCTCTCTTCTCCTACCATTCCCCAGCCTCATACTTGCATTACTTTCATTTTCTATGTTTAACAGTTCTTTAACCCGTGGATTGCGGAATTACCTTTTTTCATCCCACCCCATGGTGCGCAAAAAATGATTTTTTTTTTTTTAGTTTTTATTATAAACTTTAAGCTAAACATCCAAGACATCATCTGGTAAAAATAATAATAATAATAATCTCTCTCTCTCTCTCCGTGTTTGCGTAGGGCCATGCGTAAGTTTACGTAGGGGAATAGTGAAAAAATGAAAAAAAAAATGTTTATAATAAACTTGATAAACATCCAGGGCATCATTTGATGAAAAAAAAAAAATAACTCTCTCCGTCTTTGCGTAGCGTTATGCGTAAGTTTGCCTAGGGGTGGAGTAGTTAGTGGTGATGCACGGCCAGAACAGCCTGAGCTGTGGCTCACAACACTACGCTACCCAGCCAGAGCTGTGGCTCACGAGTTAAAGTGTTCTCTCCATCTGCTCACTTTTTCTACCTTCTTCACTGCCAATCTACCATTTTTATCTTTCACTCTTCTACCAACTTCTTTATCACCCTGTCTAACTCTCTTTACCTCTTTCCAAAACATTTCCTTACATTCCCTTCACTTTACACTCAGATTCCTTCCAAATTCCTCATGCACTCTCTACTTACTCTCTTTTACTAATTTTTTCACCTCTCTTCCTCTTTGCACATAACCCTCTCTTCCATCTCTTAACTTCCTCCATGCCTCTGCTTCCCATCCACTCACTATATGTTTTGCCAGAAATTTTTTTAGTCACTCCTGTATCTAACTAGTGTTTGTCTAAATACGAACAATGGTAAATTTACATAAGTCTCTTAGAATTAGGTTACTTAGCTATAATGAGCTGGACAACAGATGGCGATGGGCATGAGGTCTCGGTCGATTTCCTGGGATTCAGGTATCCTTAGGTGCGTATTTTACAGCGTGCTACTCGTACGGGCTTTACTAAGAGAGTGTTCAACATTGGGAGTCTCCTTCCCTCATAGGATTGAAGAGTTGCCAACTATTACAAGGCTAAATACAGTTAAACTACTTCATGAAATATACATGGTGAATCTAACTCAATTTAATCTTAGTTTTAATTAAACTAAAACCAAATATTCCCTTTATCTATAAAGATATGAGGCATCGGGCATTAGAAGGGCAGCTCGTGCCACCCCGCCAAAACCTCAGTTACTGAGTATAGCACTATACTGAGGTGTTTACTATCGCCTAGGAGTGGATAAGTGTCCCTTAGTCCACTGTATGTAGGGTTGAAATTCCAGTGAAAGTGAAGAGTCCTCTCAACCATCGGTGCAGTCGGCACCCTGTTGTGAGCTCAATATTCCTAATTAGAAGGCATGCCCAACCTCTCTATAGAGTGAGGGAGGTGAGGGATGGGTAGCCCTTTTCATGCGGAAATCATCCCGCGGAAAATTCCGAATCAGAAGGGTGGCCGAACCAGTGCGTGTCTCCTCCCTGGTGGTGGGAGCAGCATCAGCCAATTAGAGCACTCGGCTCCCATCACGTGACTGCTGTTGGCCACTGGGAGCCCAGTAAGTGGGCGACCATGTTAGTCTCTTTTGTTGTGGCTTCTCCCAGCAAACGCAGCAAGGACGCTTTGCACCATTCTTATTTTTTGCATGTGCTTTACGACTCTTACGAGCGCCAAACTTTGCAAAAAATGGCTGAATAGTGTGGTGAGTATGAAGTGCGGGTATCCCTTAGGCAATCGCAACCTTTTCCCACCATTTTATCACTGTTTGTTACTGTTAATATTATTCGTTTTGTATTTATTACAACGAATTATGATTACTATGTGCAGTAATAACAGAAAATGCACTCAGATTTTGACGTAACTTCCGAAACCATAACACAGATGGCATGATAAATGTAACAATTTTTGCTCCTGCTGTTTTGACTGTCATGATATCGATAAATTATTAACAGTCATGGTCCTGAATGTATCACGGTTACTTTGCCACCAATTTTAATGCCCTAGCATCAAAAATTAAAAAGTTATGGTAGTCGGAAGTTCGTCGGACTTTGAGCGCGTTTCCTCACTTTTTTTTATTTTGGCGCGGGCGTCCCTTCTAACGAGGATGGCCTCATGTGTATTAAACCCACATCTGCTTTTTCACATGAGGGCTTTTCATCCCTTACCACTCAGGCGCAGTTAGGACAATGGAAAATTCCTAAGCATTTACATGTATGTACAATATAGTTGTCCACAAGGGTTAAACACAGTAGCATTTAAGTTATTAATAATAAGAATTATTAACAGAATGTAATCTCTGGGTTATAAAATCACTTGATTTAGTCATTAACGCACTGCAGGTTTTCCTCTGCCTTTAACTGCAACAACTATTGTAAAAAGTAAGGAGTGCAACCAATCTGGGGGAAAATATTTCCCACATGCTTTCTTCTTTTGTGCCACAGCTTGTCTCACCTCTTCATTCCACAATGCTGTTCCTTGCACCACCCTCCATTAAGTTAAGATAAAAAGAAAAAAAATGGAAGGATCATTTTCCTGAGAAAATCAAACTGAGCACGTAGTACAACAATAGTATAGGTAACGGAATCTACGCCCCGGCCACGTACACTCAGGGAAACGGGGCGGGGACGCTATGGATGCATGCATGAGTCCGGTGTGAATGAGTGAGTGTCTTGCCAACTTCACTGGGCATGCTCTTTATAGTTCTTCCACCTTTGTACTTGTTCTTTCCTTGTTTTCCAGATCTTGCCTTACCCCAACCTTTGGCAAAAAAAAAAAAAGTACAGAATGGCAGCTATGATGCTTTACATGAGTCATCAGGCACCAAATGTATGAGAATGGGCGTGCCTTCTTTGTTAATGTTTCGTTCTACTTGTTCTTGGCCCGCCACCCACCACCATCCCAGCCCATCCCGTCCACTCCTGTCCACCCACCCTGTCTCATCAAACCCATTTTTTTTTTTTTTTTTTTTGTTACAAATCCCCCTCCCGGTATCAAACTTCGAGGACAATTCTATTCCCACTTTCATCGTCACCCCCCAGAAATGCGTTTGAAGATTGTTCTGGGTCTTCCTTTTTATGATTCATATCCCTTTTGAAACTCAGAGCTGTCCTCCCATTCCCACGTATGAAAGAGAGATATGGACGTTGATGAAGCTAGAGAAATGACATGAGATCGACTGATTGGATGGTTTATAAGAACAAAGAAGGGATAACAAGTCCCAGAGAGACTATTTTTCACTTTGAAGAAGGAAAAACTGATGAACCACTTACCATACTGTGCCAGTGGAACAAAATCATTTATATGGAGAACAGTTAAACAGGTTTGTAAAGGCTCACTATATATGGCTTCCTATATAAGTTTATTACAGTCTGTAAACCTATCTGTTAAAGTAAAGGAGATATACCGTAAAAGATTTAGTTTCGAAAACATAAAATTAGTAATAAGTCGCCCATCTTGGCTTTCTTAAAATTTCGAAAAGACGGGCATCAACCTCCTATATGGCCCTACAGTCATACAAAATATAAGAAAATTCCAACAAATGGTTTATGAGATACAGCGTGGAACGGACGGACGGACATGACCTAACCTTAGATTCCACTTGTATGAGAAACGAAGTGGAATAACTACAGTAGGCCGGGTGAACCTTGCTAAGCAGATTCAGAGTCGCTATACTACTATGAAAAAGCAGGGGTAGCAAAGAAGACGGCCCTCTCCCGCCCACCAAACTCTCCAGCCAAAACTGGCTGCACAAAAAAAAAAAAATGGAAAATTTAATCGTCAGAATTCTGAAGGCTTGGCCAATGTGTGTGTTTGTGTGTCCCACTTTTTTTTTTCTCCTTTTGTTATTTTTTGCTTTTCGTTTTCCGGGCCCTGCCTCACCTTATCATTAGGTAGGAAAAGAGGTCAGGGTATTGACGATTATTATTATTAATATTATTATTATTATTAGACTTACGCTGTGTGAATTAGGGTGCGACTTATCGTCCCTTATACACGGAGCCTGGAACGGGGTTCTCTTTCTAGACCAGGTTGGGCTCTATCAAGGCAATCCGAGGGAACAGGGCAACAACCTTACATTTATATTACCAACAAATTACAACTCTGACACAACATGAATACACACTTTACAGGAAAATAGCTATAACACACAGAGATAGACAGAACCAGGGGACTTGGGGCCAGGAGAGGGCTGGGGCTGGTTGGCGGCCTGCATCAGGATGCCCCGGGTCATCAGGACTTCCGGTGGCTGACTGGAGGCCGACCTGTGGAGTCTCGTCTGGGCGTTATCAGAGGGCCGTGCAGGAGAGGGTGGGCCTTTCCACAGGAGTACGGGGAGGGGAGAGGGGGGGCCCCGGGCTTAGGGGCTGGGCCCGAACAGGGCCTGGAGGTGTGTTTGCCTGCGCTTACTCCGGGGGTGTGGCTTCGGGCTGGAGAGGTCTCGCCCCAGGGTCCTAGGGACGTCTCGACTGGTCCCAGGGCTGCGGTCTCGGTGCTGGGCCTCCTTCAGGTCTGGACTGCGGCAGCTCGGTGTGACAGAGTCCGATAGGGGTTGGGGTCGCCGGGGGTGGAGGGAGAGGGCTAGGACTCCCAATACCAAGGGTCCTTGCCAGGCCTCCTCCAGCTGCTGGTCGAGGGCAAAGACGTCTCAGTGGGGAGAGAGGGTGAGGGCACTTTCCTGTGCCCTTTGTTTTAGTAGAGCGGCAGGGTGACCGTCTCCTAGGTGCAGTGAAGTGGCCGTCACCTTCCCTCCTTTTATGGAGTTAGAGCAAGGGCGGCTAGTGGCCGACTCCTCCCCATGGGCGGCTAGGTGGCCATCACCCGGTGTGTGTAAGCGCGGCGAGGTGGCCGTCACTATACCTCCTTTTATGGAGTTAGAGCAATGGCGGCTAGGGGCCGTGTCCTCCCTGTGTGCGGCTAGGTGGCTGTCACCCAGTGTGAGCACGTGCGGCAAGGTGGCCGTCACTATACCTCCTTTTATGGAGTTATAGCGAGGGCAGCAGTTGGCCGTCTCCTCCCTGTGTGTAGCAAGGTGGCCGTCACCCGGTATGGCTGAGGGAGGGAAGCACCAGGTGGGCGGCTAGTGACTGACTCCAGAATGCTGTCTGGGGTTGTAGGAGTAGCCCCACCCTGACCCTGGCGATGGCTGGCACGGCGGAGGTGTAATGACCTGTTACTGCTACCTGCATGGTGGCTTACCTGAGCACGAGAGGGGCGCGTGGGAGAGGTACAGGTGTGCCCATTTTGAGCGAAGCGCGCACCGCTCACTTCCGCTCCCTGGGTATCTCCTCCTGGGGTCAGTGTCTGGCCCAGTTGAGGTTGAGGGGGAGCTTCACTATTCTGTATATTACTTATATCCTGCATTTCACCACTGTCGACTTAAAAAAAAATCACGTCCCCGTGCCTGGAGGTGGTATGTATAGGCGGTGGTGGTTTGATGTTGAGGTGTGAGGTGTTGCAGGAGGGATGTCCAGTGGGTGGTGAAATAGTTTGGCTGGTGGTCTGGGCTGACGGTGATGTACAGTGTGGAGGGTTGGGGTGACTCCTGAAGGAGGCGCCGCAGATGAGACATTCCGTGAATGTGCCTTTTCTTGCCTGTGATGGGGATCCAGGTGACACGGCGGATCCTCATGGTTGTGGATGGTGGTGCGGTGTTGGTGGTCTGTGGCTGTATGCTGGCCACTGATGGGAGGGCTGGTGTTTTGTGCCATTGGTTTGTGGTGGTGAAATCCTTTGGGAGTGCAGGTGGCTTGGTTGCCGGTAGGGCCTGGTGAATGCGGAGCATTACTTGGTTGGTGTTGGGCAATGTCGGGGTGGTGGGTGGTGAGGGGGAGGGGGTGGTGTTGTATCGTTGGGGGGGGCGTGAGATTCGCCCAGAACGGGGTGATGGAGGTGGTGAGTGTGGGCGTGGGCGGGGACGGAGGTGGTGGGATGCGGGGTGTAGAGCATTTGTTGGGGGTGGTGGGGAAGGTGGAATTGGTGGGGTGGCGGGGGTGGGGGAGGGCTGAGCTGGGGGAATGCAGCATGAAGGGGAGGGCACGGTTTGTTCCGGAGGTGCGAGGTGAAGCTGGTATGGTGGTGTGAGTGATGCTGGCTGATCAAGGCTTAAGGAATACGAGTTGGGAGAGGTAGCATGAGTGTGCAAGTGAGGTGATTGCAGTGTTGCGAGTGGAAAAGGGGGGGAGACAAGCGGGGCATGAGTGTGCAAGTGAGGTGATTGCGGTGTTGGGGGTGGAAAAGGGGGGGAGACAAGCGGGGCTTTGGGGGAGTAGGTGAAGAGGAGGGGAGGGGCAACGATGTGGAAGAGGGGGAGGGGGTAAGGTAGAGGGAATAGGAATCGGCGGATGAGGTATGGAAGGAGGGGGACGATGCAGCCGTGGGGCTGGGGGACGTAGGTGGGGAAGTGGGCGGCATTTTGTTTGGGGTATACGGTATGACATGTCAGTTACGATACGTAGGTGGGGTGTAGTTGTAGTCAATGGTGACTTGGTACAGGTTGGGGTTGTTGGTGATAGTGTAGGGGCCCATGAATCGTGGGGTGAGTTTGGGTGGGGTTGGTTGGCAGTCGAGCCACCATAATGGTATCTCCAGGCTTGTAAGGGCTGGTGGGGCGGGTGTCAGGTGTGAGGTCTTGTTGTTTTTGCAGGTGGTGTAACCTGCTCTTTAGGTGGTGCAGGGGATCGGACACTGGTGACTTGGTCGGTGGTTTGAGGTGATGTCTGAGGGGAAGGGGGAGCGGGGCTTCCCCCAAAACACGCTCGTTGGGGGAAATACTGCCTTTTCTGGGGCAGGTGTTTAGCCCCACTGCATGATTTTTACGTGGGCGGGCCAGTCTTCATTCTGGGCCTCCTCTATTCGGGTGCGCACCTGATTTAAGAGGGTGCGATGGCTCCTTTTGCAGATACCATTTCCCTGGGGCCAATAGGGAGAGGAGTGAGAGAGCTGAAATCCGAAAAGAGTGGCGAGTTCTTTCCACACTTTCCCGGTGAATTCCGGCGTATTGTAATATAGGGGAAGACATGGCGGACGAGGGCTTCAGCTACTGCTACAGTGGTGGTGCTCCTTTGCTGGACAGGCAATGAGGAATTTGGAGTAGCTGTCCACGAAAGTGATTATGTAACTGTAGCCGGCTTTTGGGGGTAAGGGGCCTACAACGTCGATGGCCAGGAGTTACCAGGGTTTGTGAGTTGTGATTTTGTTCGTGGGACCGGATATGCGGGTGATGTCCTTTCCAATGGCACAGGCGCGGCAGGCTTGGACTACTTATTGGGCCAAGGAGGAGGGGCTGGTCGTCCAATAAATATCTCAAAATACTTGCAGTAATTTCTTCGCGCCCAGGTGGATTCCGTTGTCTGAATGGAGATGGGTCAAGGTGTCCAGGGCTGTAGTGGGGTCGAGCACGATGTGGCCTGTTTGTGTGAAGAGGTGATCACCCTGTTGGTTAAGTCTGGAAAAGATGTGGCCGGGTATCCAGTCATCCAGTCTGGTCAATTTTGATCCTGCCATCGTTGGATCAGTTCAGACGTAGGGTGAATGGCCTGGAAGGAGAGCCGTGATAGGGCGTCAGCATTGGTGTGAAGTTTCCCTGGGCGATAGGAAATCTCGTAGTGGAAATCTCCTAAGGTTTCTCTCCACCTGATGATTTGTGCATTACGGGTGTTCGATTGTCGGAGCCACTGGAGCGACTGGTGGTCGGTGATGATGGTGACCTTGGTGCCAGAGAGGTAGGCCCAGAAGTGTTCTAGGGCCCAGATGATTCTGAGGCATTCGCGCTTGGTGGCAGCGTAGTTTTTTCCACTTGGTGAAGAGTTCGGCTGGCACATGTGATAATGTGCTCTTGTCCTTCCTGTACCTGTGCTAGGACGGCACCTATCGCGACGAGGGATACGTCTGTGTATAGACGAAATGGCAGGTTGTAATCTGGGAAGGTGATGACGGGGGCTGTAATCAGCTTGTTTTTCAAGGTGTTGAAGGCGTTGACCTTGTCTTCTGTCCACGAAACTGGTTCTCCTTTTTTAGTCAGGTTGTGGAGGGGCTTTGCAACGTCGGCGAAGCCTTTCACAAAACTTCGGTAGTAGGAGGTTAGCCCAGGAAAGCTCGGACTTCTGTTACGTTTTTCGGGAGGGGGAGGTCCGCGATGGCGCGGAGCTTATCTGGATCAGGGGCAATCCCTTCCTGCGAGATAACATGTCCCAAGAAGGCGACAGAGCGTGCCGCCAGGACGCACTTCGACGGTTTTAGCTTTAATCTGGCCTGCCTGATCCGTTGGAAAACCTTCTTGAGGCAGTGGAGGTGGTCAGCCCAGGTCCTGCCAAGTAGGCCAGGCAAGTTTCCCATGTGAGGCCAATCAGGACGGACTCCATAAGGTGCGAGAAGGTGGCAGGGGCATTACAGAGTCCAAAGGGCAGGACGTTGAATTCGTAATGTCTCCAGTTGCTGGTGGAGAAGGCGGTCTTTTCTCTGTCGGTGGTGTGTACTGGAACCTGCCAATACCCCGACTGGAGGTCTAAAGTGAAGGACCAGGACACGCTGTATAGGGAGTCAAGGGAGTCATTGATATGTGGCAGGGGTGTGGCATCTTTGGCAGTGACGTCGTTAAGGCGTCTGTAGTCCACACAGAACCTCATTGACCCGTCCTTCTTTCTTACTAGTACGACAGGGGAGGACCACAGGCTGGTGGAGGGTGAGATGACGCTGGCATCTAACATGTCCTGGACCTCCCGGTCCTCCTCAGCTCATTGGTACGGGGTTTTCCATCGAGATGGTTGGCGGATCAGTGGTCCTTCGGTGTGGATCTCGTGGGTCAGGACGGTGGTGTGGCCTATGTCGGTTGGTCCTGAAGCAAACAGGTCCTGAAAGTCCGGGAGTAGATGGCGTAGGCTGTCTGCTTGGTGAGGAGAGAGGTGGGGGGGTAGGGGAGGAAGGAGGGCGGGGGCCCGGGGGTGTGTACAGGGCTCAGCTTCCTCCATTTCCCCTATGACTAGCCCTTTTTGTAGGGGGTCAGGTAGGTGTCGGAGAGGTTAGCTAAGCACACCGTGTTGCGGTGGGGGGGAGGAAAGTGGGAGGGAGTAGGCAGGAGGAAAGGGTTCCAGGGAGCAAGGAGGGGGAGAAAATGATGGGAGTTCCGGAGGGCCTGGTGAGTTGCAGCCAAGCCTCATGGTGAAGGGGAATGGTAAGAGTGGAGGCGAAGGTAGCTGGGTAGGTGAGGACGGGGGGGGAAGAGAGACATAAGGGGTTGGGAACCCCAGGGGGCGAGGGGGGCCAGGGGTGGAGGGGGGAGCCGGGGGTGGAGGGGTGTGTGTGCACGTGCAGATGGGTTGGGGGCTGGAGTCCGGGGATTTGTTGAATTGGCCGTTACCCAGTGTGAGTACGTGCCGTGAGGTGGCCGTCACTATACCTCCTTTTATGGAGTTAGAGCAAGGGCGGCTGTTGGCCGTCTCCTCCCTGTGTGCAGCTAGGTGGTCGTCACCAGGTGTGAGTACGTGTGGTAAGATGGCTGTCACTCTACCTCCTTTTATGGAGTTATAGTGAGGGTGCCAGTTGGCCGTCTCCTCCCCATGTGCGGCTAGGTGGCCGTCACCCGGTGTGAGTGCGTGCAGCAAGGTGACCATCACTCTTCCTCCTATTATGGAGTTATAGCAAGGGTGGCGAGGTGCCCGTCTCCTCCCCGTATGTGACAAGGTGGCTGTTACCCGGTATGGCTGAGGGAGGGAACCAGCAGGTGGGCGGCTAGTGACTGACTCCAGAATGCTGTCTGGGGTTGTAGGAGTAGCCCCACCCTGAATCTGGCGATGGCTGGTACGGCGGAGGTGTAATGCACTGTTACTGCTTCCTGCATGGTGGCTTACCTGAGTGCGAGAGGGACGCGCAGGAGAGGTACATGTGTGCCCGTTTTGAGCGGAGCGCGCGCCGCTCACTTCCGCTCCCTGGGTATCTCCTCCTGGGGTCGGTGTCTGGCCCAGGTGAGGATGAGGGGGAGCATCGCTATTCTGTATTTTGCTTATATCCTGCATTTCACAGAGTATACATGTGTGTATGAGTAAGTACATGTATGTATGCTGAGCAGAGCAATGGATAAACAATTGAATATATAT
>JAGKTI010018536.1:0-17631 GCA_018397915.1 Birgus latro | reverse complement strand
AAGTGGTAAAAAATTCCCATAAATGTAAATCATAATTTCCTGCTTTCTATTTTTTCATGCATGGTTACCACTAGTATTGAAGTGCACCAGCTGTGAAAAAGGTGAATGCCATTGATTTTCATGTCTGGTACCTAAACTAAGCTGCCAACTCAGTGAACAGCTGTGCCTAACTTACCTCAAATTCATCCTTTTGGGGTTAAATTTAAATGAATTCATGCTTTGTGTTCATTATTTTAGTGCACTAGCTGTGAAAAAGGTGAATGCCAGTGAATTTCATGTCTGGTGCTTACTTTCAGCATGCTGTATTCTGGTGAACACTTTTGCCATACCTAACTCTTATTGACCATTTTTCTGGTAACAGTTTACATCTTTTACTGTATTTGATGCTTTGTATCCAATAATTTAGTGCATAAAATGTGAGAAAAGATGATTTTCATAGTGGTTGCCACGTCTGATACTAACTTACACTAAGCTGTCAACTCAGTGAACACCTATGCCTTACTTAACTGAGATTCATCATTTTGGGGTTAAAATAAAATGAATTCGTGCTTTGTGTTCATGATTTTAGTGCATAAAAAGTGAGAAAGGATTTTCATATTGATTTCCATGTCCGATACTTACTTACACTATGGTGGCAAATTGTGAGCACCTATCCCCTACTTGCCTCTAAATCATCATTTTTTAGTTAAAATTCAATTAATTCATGCTTTGTGTGCATTATTCATGTGAAAAGGGACTTAAATAAGTGCTATGCATGTCCAGTAGGGAGGTAGGAAGGTGGTTTTCTGATTTAGGTTAGGTTAGGTTAGGGTCAGGAATGACCGGTTCGGGAGCTACAGCGCCACTATCCGGGCAAGACCACTGTCCGGACATGCCTTTGGCTCTATTACGTCGGATAATGGAGGGATTACTATATATATTTATATATATCTGCCTATCTATTTGTCTTTGTCTGTCTATCTCTCTGTCTGTCTATCCATCTGTCAGTCTCTCTCTCTCTCTGTCTATTACCAGATGCCTTAATCCTGTATGGGGTGGCTATAAACATTTCACCTCCATGTCGCCCTGTCCCCCGCCATTTCACTGCCCTGCTCCAAGCTCACACCCCCCTCTCTCATATACCTCTCCACGCCATCCCTCCATCTCATCCTCGACCTTCCCCTCCCTCTTCCCCCCTCCACTCACTCACATACACTCCTCGTCAGTCTTTCACTCTCCATCATCTCCACATGGCCAAACCACATCAGTGTGTCTCTCCAAATGCTTTCTGTCACATCTACATCCAGACCACAAGCTCCTTCACTTCCTCATTTGTCAGTCTGTCTCTCCATATGACTCCCCATGCTCCTCTCGAATAACTCCTGTCCACTGCTCTCACTCTTGACATGTGTCCCTCCAACAAAGTCTGAGCTTCACTTCCATATATTAGTTGGTATCACAATACTGTCATGTAGTAACTTTTTCACTTCCATGCGCACTTCCCTGTTTCTTATCACTGCTTTCAAGGAACCAGCATCCTTTCTTCCTTGTTGTACGCTTTCAAGCACATCATCCTATAAACTTCCATCCATACTCATAATGCTACCCAAGTACTTAAGTGCATTCACATTTTCCATTTCCTCCTCATCCAACCTCACTGTACATTCACTGACTTCATTTCTCTCGAAGACCATAACTTGACTCTTCCCTGCATTCACCTTTACATTCCATTTCTTACACACTCTTCCAGACTCATCCACCAAGCCTTGATACTCCCCTTCATCTTCACTTAACAGTATCATCTGCAAACAACAGTACAGGGAGTTTCCAAACACTGCCCTCTCTCATTAGGGCCGCTCCAACATCCACTGGCCTACCTTGTATCTCTTTTATAACCCCATCAATATACATATTGAACAACCTTATAGACATGACACATCCCCGTTTCAATCCAACCTTCAAATAGAAAAATTCACTTAGTTCACTGTGATCACGCACTTCAGCCTTAGTACCCAAAAACATACTCTTCACTGCTTCACAGCATTCATCAAGTTCCCATCTACTCCATATATTCCTAATACTTTCCAAAATCCTTGTCTATCCACCCTATCATATACTTTCTCCATATCCATGAAGGCTGCATACAACTTCTTTCCCTTCTCTAGAAACTTTTCCAGTAAAGATCTAAGAGTGAATATGTGATCTGCACAAGCTCTTCCCTTCCTAAAACCTCCCTGTTCTTCTCCAACTAATTCCTCTGTTATTTCCCTAACTCTGTCAATAAGTATCCTACCATTTACTTTTCCTGATACACTGAGAAGACAAATTCCCCTATGATTGTCACACACTTCTTTTTCCCCTTTTCCTTTATACAGGGAAATAATTGTGCTTGATTTTCAATCCTCCGAGGCTCTACCTTCCTCCCTGGCCAAACTGCACAACTTTCGCATCCATTCTGCTACTATCCCTCCCCCATGCTTCAGCATTTCACCACACACTCCCTCAATTCCTTGGGCTTTCCCCATTTAGAGTTTCTTCACTGCTTCCACAACTTACATCCTACTGATTTCTTCCTCTCTTCTCACATCCCTCCTTCTCCCAGCCATTACCCAGCCACTTATACTCGTATTACTTTCATTCTGTATGTTGAACAGTTCCATAAAATGTTCTCTCCATCTGCTCACTTCTTCTCCCTTCTCCACTAGTAATCTGCCAATTTTATCTTTCACTCCCCGACTAACGTCTTTGACACCCTCTCTAACTTTCTTTACCTCTTTCCAAAATATTTTCTTACATTCCCTCCACTTTACACCCAAATTCCTTCCAAATTCCTCATCCACTCTTTTCTTACTCTTTCTTACTAATCTTTTCACTTCTCTGTTCCTCTCTACATATAGCTTTCTCTTCCGTCTCTCAACTTCTTCCATACCCCTGTTCCTCATCCACTCACTATATGATTTCTTCTTTTGTGCCACAGCCTGTCTCACCCCTTCATTCCACCATGCTGTTCCTTGCACCCCCTTTTGTCTTATCTTCATCCCACACACCACCTCACATGCTGCACAGATTTCTTCTGTGAATATCTTGCACGCACCTTCCACGTCCCCTCTGCTCCAGTCCATATTTACCCAGTCTCTCGTCCACTTCTCTCTTATATTCTGCCTTTTTTCCATCCACTTGCAACCTTTCCACCCTCCTTGCATGAACTACTTCCTCCTGTCCTTCTTTTCATCTATTCCCCCATTTCATTTGGACCTTGATTCTCACCACCACCAAATGGTGATCAGAAAGTCCACTCCCCTAGTCTGTATATGCTCTTGCATCCATTACACACCTTCTCTTCCTATCATCCTATCTATCTGTCTGTTGCCAGACGCCTCAATCCCGAACGGGGTGGCCACAAACAAATTGCCTCCATGTCACTCTGTCCCCTGCCATTTCACTACCATGCTCCCAACTCACACCCCCCTCTCTCATATACCTCTCCACTCCATCCCTCCATCTCATCCTCGGCCTCCCCCTCCCTCTCGCCCCCTCCACCTCACTCACATACATTCTCCTCGTCAATCTTTCACTCTCCATGCTCTCCACATGCCCAAACCACCTTAACGTGTTTCTCCTAACGCTTCCCATCACATCCTCAACCACACCACAACTCTCCTTCACTTCCTCATTTGTTAGTCTGTCTCTCCATGTATCCTATCATCCACACACACATAATCAGTCATTGCATTCTGTTCATTCATTTCACCACCCACCCTTCTCATCACTCTCCATGTATCTCTGTGGATCATATTTTGTCTGAAAAGGGTATTGGCTATCACCAACCCCCTCCCGGCACAGATGTCCACTAATGCACTGCCATTCTCATCCACCTCTGCAGGCACACCCCACTCACCAGCTGCTCCATCCACCTTCACATTCCCTGCTTTACCATTCATATCTCCTATCTAAAACACTTATTCCTTTCAAGCTTTTCCATGGATGTGGGTTGGCGGAGGGTTAGTGCCCCTCCACGGAAAACAACAGATTAAAATTATGAATAAGATATGAAACGTTTTTTTTTTTTCTCCCCTGGAGATTAATGTTTATAGTCTGGGACAGCATCTCGTAAGAATGGATGGCTATTTAATTAATTTCAGACAAACCCTGTTAAAGTGTTGAGTGTCAGTAAAGGACCTAACCTATTGATTTTGATAATATGTCAAAGGTCAAGGTTATGTGAGAGTAAGCTAAAACAGTTTTTGTGTGATTTACACCAAACTTGATGGAAATGTTGAGTGTAAGACAAGGATGAAGGAAGTCAGTTTTGAGACCAGTCAGCTAGAGGTCAAGGTCAAAGTTGAGCTGTTGTGTTTTTCTGTGTGAATGGAATACCTAAAACAGTTTTGATATGGTTTGGACCAAGCTTGGTGGAGGGTCACCCAAGGGTTTGCTCTATTGTCTTTGAGAGAATAGGTCAAGGTCAATTAGCAAAGTTGACTTAAACAGTTTCTTTTCTAATTTAGACCAAATTTCGTGGAAGTGTTGAGGATATCCCAAGGATGAAGGGAGTTGAATCTGAGAACAAACAATCAGAGGTCAAAGTCGTAGGGTAAAGTCAGAGTTCAGCCTGTGTGTGTTGTACTGGTATTTAATCAATACTTATCAGCATTTGTTCTTTCTGACAAGGAGAGTTTATTTTCACCCCTGTTTGTTTGTTTGTCTGTTAGCAGGATTACTCAAAAACTAAATGAGAGATTTGGACCAAATTGGGTGGGTAGATAGCCCATGTCCCAGGGAAAAATTGTTTAAATTTTTGGGACTGATGTTTGTTAGTTTGTTTATCTGTTCAGAGGATTACTCAAAAACTAAAAGAGAGATTTGGACCAAATTTGGTGGGTAGGTATGTAATGCTGTAATTTTAAGAGTAATTTAAGTATAATTTAAGTTAGTATAAGTGTAATATAAGTTAATATAAGCATAAGTTAGTATAAGTATAGTATAAGTGTAGCCTTGAACCCCTGATTATGATTCATCTGCAAAATGTAGGGGGTGATCATCAAATTCTATATTCAGGATTGTTCCCTGTTAATATTCATAGTATAAGTGATACTCTATTAATAGAGGAACTGTATAGAGCGATTATGTAAGTGAGTGTCATGGTGCTTGGGGCAGTCAGTTCTCAAGGCAGAGATAGAGACGTAAATTTTAGCAAGAGATTATTATTCGCGAAAATTTATCTTCATACTTTGAATTCGAAGTTTGTAAGTCAGAATTGGTGATATCATCTTTTTGTACAGTGTAGTAGTGAATTAAAGCTTAGTTAAATCCTAATTGCTGATAATAGAAATTTGCAACCGTGAAATTTGCATTACATTTGCATTTAATCATGTACCCTGATGCGTGGATGTAATTAGTTCCAAGCACTCATGTGTTTGGGCTTCGGTGTAATTGTTAATCCCATACGCTTGTTACAAAATTTTAAACATCGTAAGTCAACCCATCCGTGTGGGTCGAGTGTGAACACATTTTTCATATTCCTTGTTAATAGGTTTAAACTGAAATGCTGCAGAGAGATCAGTCAGAGTCGTAGTCAGTTCCGTTAGAACAGCCGAGGTTATATAAGACTGCACGTGGCCTATGGGAGTCACTTTCCCACTGCCCTCATATTTTGCAGGTGAGTGTTGGTACGCTCAGTATCCTCCCCCTCTTCCCTTTGTTCCTATAATGTAAATCCTCTCATACATATTAGTAGGTTGACTTGTCAGTGTTTTCCCCTAGTTCCTTTTGTATCAGGTCACTTTCCCACTGCCCTCGTATTTTGCAGATTGTCGCTATTCCTTCGTTTTGCCTGGTCACACTAGTGGTGAAACCGACTGGTTCACTTCGTCTAATGCCCGCTACACTAAAAATTCCCCTTTCCCCCCTTTTCTGATTCACGTACCCGAATGTGAATTAGCTGGTCCACTGAAATTACTTTAACTTCGTATATATATTTGTGAATATTGGAAACGAATAATAAACCTGCGTGTATCTAGTCCTTGGAAGTTATTGTAAATTGTATTCCGTATTTCAAGTGTCGATTCGTTTACATAGTTCCTCTATTAACACTGTACAGTATTAGCTGAGTGTGATCACTGAGGTAAAATTGTGGGAAAAAACTCAGTCCCAAGGGTATACTCTACAGTGGTATCATTCCAAGGTCATTTCCCAAGGAGCCCTCTCTAGGCCATGGGATTGCTGGGTTCGTGTTGAAGGTATCATCATGAATTTATTAATTTAATATGTGAGATTGCTAGATACACTAGAGATAGTATTATTTGGAATATTTGGTTAAGAGATGAAGATTATATATATCAGTGTATGTAAATATTAAATTGGACATATATCCAGCTGTGAAGAACACCATACATATTAGTGTGATAAAAGCCCGAGAATTCAATCAGCTGTGGTGGTTACACATTTGAAATTATTGATCCTTGTTAAATTTAGCGAGCCCTGTGGCAATTTCAGTGCGAAAGAGAATTTATCCTTCAGTTTCTAGTAATTCATAGTCGGTAAAGTAACCTATGTTTAATTTGATCTAACATCTTGTTTTTTATATTTGTATGTTTAGAATTAGTAAATATTAGGTTAAGTTTAAGTTGAGTTTGAGACTTATTATCCCCTTGGGAGTTTTCATCATAAGATTGGGTGGCCCGGAAGATGTACTACTATCTTACTACTCACGCGCTCTAAACAGCATACGCTACCCTAGTTACTTATTCACAAGGGCCCAGAAGTCTTCATCTTTCTTTCTTGGTGGAATGATTTTCCCAGCATATGCTGGGTGGTGGCAGCCTCCTCTTTGAAACTCTGATTCCTACGGTGAGTCATAAAAAAAAAATCTTGCAGGACACTAGTGTCAGTGGTCGGCATCAGTATTTTCTCATTTATTAACACAGAGGTAAAAAAAAAAAAACTGCTTGACACTGGTGACCGGAGTGGTGGGATTTGTTAGACTGGCTGAATTTCCCGTCATTTCATAAGAGGTAAAAATTTGACCTCTACAGATATCCCATGTCCTAGGAAACAGTCAATTAATTTTTGGGACCGATCCAGATCATATTACAGATTCTGGATCCAGAAAGCATTTTTTGCGAAACCATAATTAGTGATGAGAAAACCTAACCTGTTATGAAGGGTGGTTTGGAAATTACATTGCCTTTGTTGGAGAGATGTGCTCCACTTAGTGCTTCTCTAGTTATTCATGGCAGTACCAGTTTAAGTTTGCTGAGGGAATTTCTTTTGCTAGTTACTTGTATTCATTGACTTTATATCGACACCACATGTATGCAGAACCTTCCATAATCCCTCTCTGTTTACCTTGTATGATTTTTCCACATCTGTAAATGGACCCTACCTCACTCCATCCTTGGATGGGAAAAGAAGTATGGATGATGATGATTTTTTTTTTTTTTTTATGCAAGGAAGAAGGAAGCAAAGGCCACAGGCCTGCATACTGTTCCTTCCAAGAAAAAGCAAAAACAATACAAAAGAGAGCCAAATTCCAGATCTGTTCAATTCGAGATGCCTGGACACACTGCGTTTGAAAGACTGGAGATCACAGGAAGCAGGAAATACAGACAGAGGAAGACAGTTCCAGAGTTGACCAGTTCCATAAATGAAGGACTGGGAGCAACGGCCAACTTCTGCATCAGAGAGTTGGACAGAAAAGGGATGAGAGCTTGTTGCTAGACGGGCACCACGCGCCCGTCGCAGAGGTGGAGGGACGCAAGCAGACAGCTCAGAGGAACAGCGACCACTGAAGCAGCGACAGAAGAGAGATAAAGGTGCAACAGTGCGGCGAAGAGACAAAGGTTGAAGGGAATCAGTAAGAGGAGGAGAGTTAGTGAGACGAAAAGCCCTTGACTCCACCCCACCGAGAAGAGCCGCATGTGGGGAGCCTCCCCACACACGAGAGTTGCACCCCACACACGGGCGAACAAAACCTGTGTACAAGGTCAACAACTGTGCAGGGGTAAAGAAAGTTCGGAATCGGTTTAGCACACCTAATCTCTTGGAAGCAGATTTCACAAGAGACGTAATATGTTCTTTCCACGACAAATCCCGAGAGAATGAAACCCCAAGCATGTTCAAGGATGATGCAGGACATAACTGTTCATTATTAAACATTAGTGGGTAATCTTGAGGAAGATTTTGTCGGGTTGATAAGTGTAAGAACTGAGTTTTTGATGCATTGAAAATAACAAGATTATTTTTACCCCAATCAGAGATATGAGCCAAGTCAGACATTAGATGTGCCATAGACTCATCCCTTTTTTGTTGAAGTAACTGCTGAGATGGACGTTGCAGGAACCGAATGGGAAGGTGAAGGGTGGAATCATCAGCATATGAGTGGATAGGGTTAGATGTACAGCTTAGAAGGTCATTGATGAATAAAAGGAAGAGAGTAGGTGGTAGGACAGAACCCTGAGGAACACCACTGTTGATAGGTCTAGGAGAGGAACGATGGCCGTCTACAACAGCGGCTATAGAATGACCAGAAAGGAAGCTAGAGATGAAGGCACAGATAGAAGGATAGAAACCGTAGGAGGGCAGTTTGGAAATTAAAGATTTATGCCAGACTCGATCGAAAGCCTTTAAGATGTCAAGTGCAATGACAAAGCTTTCGCCAAAGTTCCGAAAGGAGGATGACCAAGAGTCTGAAAGGTAGGTGAGAAGATCGCCAGTGGAGCGTCCCTGACGGAACCCATACTGACGATCAGAAAGAAGGTTGTGACAGGAAAGATGCTTTAAAATTTTTCTGTTAAGAATTGACTCGAAAACTTTTGAGACACAGGATGTTAAATCAATTGGACGATAGTTAGAGGGTTGGGAATGGTCACCCTTCTTTGGGACTGGCTGAATGAGAGCAAACTTCCAGCAAGAACGAAAGGTACAAGTTGAAAGACAAAGGCGAAAGAGTTTACCTAGGCAGGGTGTAAGCACAGAAGCACAGTTTTTGAGGACAACAGGAGGGACTCCATCAGGACCATATGCCTTTTTAGTATTGAGGCCAGTGATGGCAGAAAACACATCAGCTGAAGAAATTTTAATGTCAGTCAAGAGGAAGTCAGAGGGGGGAAGTGATGGAGGAATAGCACCAGAATCGTGTAAGGTGGAATTGGAGGAGAAAGTCTGAGCGAAGAGATCTGCTTTATCAGTAGAAGAAATAGCTACAGAGATATCAGAGTAGAAAAGAGGAGGGAAGGATGATGAGGTAAAGTTGTTAGAAAGGTTTTTGGCAAGGTACCAGAAGGAGCGAGAAGAATTCGAGTTGGAGAGTTGGGAACATTTAACACGGATGAAATTGTTTTTAGCAGAGCGAAGAACAGACTTAGCACGATTCCGGGCAGAAATATATAAAAGGTGTGATTCAGTGGTGGGTTGGCTCCGGTACCTCTTATAGGCCCTCTCCTTGTTGCGGACAGCATTAGAACAAGCGTGATTAAACCAAGGCATTCTTGCATTAGTCAGAGGATATGAGAAAGGAATGTATGCTTCCATGCCCGAGAGAATAACCTCCGTAACGCGCAAGGCACACTCAGATGGCTCCCGGCCAAGGAAGCAATAATCATTCCATGGAAAATCAAAGAAGTACTGCCTGAGGGCCTCCCAATCTGCAGCTCCAAAGTGCCACAGGCGGTGTTTCTTTGGAGGGTCCACAGGCCGTACTGGAGCGATTGGACATGTTAAGGTAATAAGATTATGATCGGAGGAGCCCAACTGAGAGAAAAGATGAACAGTGTAAGCAGAAGGATTAGTTGTTAGGAAAAGGTCAAGTATGTTGGAACTCTCTCCAAGGCGGTCAGGGATACAGGTAGGGTGCTGTACAAGCTGCTCTAGGTCATTATGGATAGAAAAGATGTAGGCTTGTTCACCAGGTGGATCAGTGAAAGGAGAGGAGAGCCAAAGGTGGTGGTGAACATTGAAATCTCCTAGAATGGAGATTTCAGAGAAAGGAGAAATGGATAGAATGTGTTCCATCGTAGAAGTAAGATAGTCAAAGAATTTTTGATAGTCAGTAGAATTAGGAGATAAGTAAACAGCACAGATATATTTAGTCAGAGATTGACAGGAAAGCCGAAGCCAGAGAGTAGAGAATTCAGAAGAATCAAGTTCAGGAACACGAGAACAAGATAGATCGTTGCGTACATATACGCAACAGCCACCTTTGGCTTTGAAACGAGAATAGAGAAAGTAGGAGGATACAGAAAAGGGTTTGCTGTTAGTTGCGTTAGACAGCTGAGTCTCAGTGAGAAAGAGAAGGTGAGGTTTAGAGGAGAAGAGGTGGTGCTCGACAGCGTGAAAGTTAGAGGAAAGGCCGCGAATGTTACAGAAATGAAGAAGGAGTGAGTCAGAAAGTGGTTCCAGGCAGCTCTTTGAGTCGTCACCGGGAGAGGGGCGGATGGTGGGGAGATTTATGGTCCCCCCCTCCTGGGGACTCCGAGGCATGATTTTTGTGTGCCACTTCGAAGATAAATTTTGAAAAGGAAGTGTAGTGTGTAGCGTGTATGTAGTTTGGTGTTGACAGTTAGAGAAACTTGTATTGGAGAGCATGCTGGTCTACTCTCTGTGTAACTGAGACACTGAAAAAGTTCAGCAAAGGAGGATGGCCAGGAACAAGTCCTGAGGGCTGATGAAACTGGAGCTCCAGCTCTCCCTGTCATCAGCTTTCCATCCTCCTTGGGAGTACTGCCCTGCTCGACTGGTGCTACAATCTCCTCACCTAAAACTGATGATGATGATGATGAATTGTATTAATGAGCCTTATTTTTCTTTGTTCCTTCTTTCTTTCTCTACATGAAAGTAGATTACTAGTGGAGAAGGGAGAAAATGTGAGCAGATGGAGAGAACATTTTAAGGAATTGTTGAACATAAAGAATGAAAGTAATGTGAGTATAAGTGGCTGGGAAATGGCTGGGAGAAGGAGGTATGTGGGAAGACAGGAAGGAATCAGTAGGATGGAAGTGTTGGGAAGCAGTGAAGAAAGTCAAAATGGGGTTAGCCCCAGGAATTGATGGAGTGTGTGGTGAAATGCTGAAGCATGGGGGAGTGATAGTAGTAGAGTGGATGTGGAAGATGTGCTGATTGGTCGGGGAAGAAGGTAAAGTCCCAGAGGATTGGAAGTCAGGTATAATTATTCCCCTGTACAAAAGAAAAAGGGAAAAAGAAGTGTGTGGTAATCGTGGGGGCATTTGTCTGTAGTGTAATAAGAAAAGTGTATGATAGGATACTTATTGACCGAGTTAGGGAAATAACAGAGGAATTAGTTGGAGAAGAACAGGGAGGATTTAGGAAGGGAAGACATTGTGTAGATCAGATATTCATTCCTAGGTCTTTAGTGGAAAAGTTTCTAGAGAAGGGAAAGAAGTTGTATGTAGCCTTCATGGATTTAGAGAAAGCATATAACGGGATGGAGAGACAAGGATTGTGGAAAGTATTAAGAACATTTTCAGTAAATGGGAAGTTGTTGAATGCCGTGAAGAGTGTGTATGAGGGTGCTAAGGCTGCAGTGCGTGTGGATGGTGAACTGTGTGAATTTTTCTATTTGAAGGTTAGATTGAAACAGGGATATGTCATGTCTCCATGGTTGTTCTATCTGTATATGGATGGGGTTTTAAAAGAGATGCAAGGTAGGACAGTGGACGCTGGAGCGGTGAGGGCAGTGTGTGGAAACTCCCTGTACTCTTGATTGCAGATGATACTGTGTTGTTAAGTGATGAAGAAGGGGAGCTGCATGGCTTGGTGAATGAGTTTGGAGAGTGTGTAAGAAATGGAATGTAAAAGCGAATGTAGGGAAGAGTAAAGTTATGGTCTTCGAGGGAAATGAAGTCAGTGAATGTAAAGTGAGGTTGGATGAGGAGGAAATGGAAAATGTGAGTGTGTTTAAGTACTTGGGTAGTATGATGAGTAAGGATGGAAGTTTGGAGGTTGAAGTGCTTGAAAGGCCATAACAAGGAGGAAAGGTTGCTAGTTCTTTGAAAGCAGTGATAAGAAACAGGGAAGTGAGCATGGAAGTTAAAAAGTTACTGCATGACAGTATTATGATACCAACTCTAACGTATGGAAGTGAAGCTTGGATTTTGATGGAGGGACACACGTCAAGAGTGAGAGCAGTGGAAATGAGTTATTCAAGAAGAGCCTGTGGAGCCACATGGAGAGACAGACTGACAAATGAGGAAGTAAAGGAGCATTGTGATGCAGATGTGATAGGAAACATTAGGAGAAACACATTGAGGTGGTTTGGCCATGTGGAGTGGATGGAGAGCGAGAGACTAACGAAGAGAGTTTATTTGAGTGAGGTGGAGGGAGGGAGAGGGAGGGGGAGGCCAACGATGGGGTGGAAGGATGGAGTGGAGAGATATAATTATGAGAGAGGGGGGTGTGAGCTGGAAGCAGTGCAGTGAAATGGCAGGGGACAGGGCGACATGGAAGCGATTTGTTTGTGTCAACTCCTTGCGGGATTAATGCGTCTGGCAATAAATAAATAGATTGACTATGAAGATATCACCTTTCTTTTTAAGGGGAAGTGTCAACTTGCAGTTTGCCAGTAATTTTCTGTACCTTGGCTACACGAGGCTAGAGATGTATTTCTTCTGCTGGTAGAAACTTGTGGTAGGTGGTGGCGACCATCATCTGCTCACTTGATGCAATGCTGCCTACTACTTCCTTCACTTATATCATTCTGTTCCTTTGTCTGTCCTCCAGTCTGTTCCTGTTTCTTCCTTTCCTTCCTGTCACTGTTTATTACATCTTTGCACTTCAGGTGGCTCTAGAGTGAGTGACAAGTCAGATGATTTTATGAAATCCAGGAAACCATTTACTGTGCTGGGTGGTAACCATATAAGTAGGTAATGGGATGGTGTGGAGCTTGCTGTTGGTGCCCCTGCTGACTGGGCTGAGTGCTGCAAATGCAGCATCTATCCAGGAACTAAATCTCCACTCTTTTCCCCATGCTTCGCTGTCATGAAATGCTGTCAGCTGCAATGTATCATCAGTTCATTGCATAAGACAGCCCTGTAGGGGCACATGCCTGCCTGTGGTTGATGGGGCTGTTTGGCTAGGCAGACCAGGGTTGATCAGCAGCAACTGCTGGTAGAACTATCTTTTTTTCTTTCTCTGTGGGATAATCTTGTCCCATGGTCATGAACCTTTTCCATTTATGAAACTCATAACTACTTAGAAAGTAAGTTGTGGGAAGCCAGTGAATTGGTGAATTTCATAATAAAGCAGTCCATTTGCAGTTTTGAAAGATGTAGTGCCTGGTATGGATCTCTGGCCTTTTCAGGTACTAACTCTTGTACAAAAAGATGGCAACAAAACATTTGTGTATTTATGGTTAGCAGATGGGGCTCAGTATTATACTGCTGCTGTCCCCTCACCCTCCTTGCCTCCCTCCCTCCCTCTGCCAGATGATTTCTTACCATTTCCTACACTGGGTGGTAGCCATATAACCAAATGAAGCCTGGTAGTTTAGTTGGTTAAAGCACATCAAATGGGTGGAGATTGTATGGGTACCATCTGAGGGGTGGTTGGGGTTTATTGCTTGTCTAATGCCCCTTGGGGGAGTGATTCTTCTCACTATTGCTTTGAATGTCAGGGCTGATTATCCTAGTCCCAGACCCCTTTGCTCCTGTTTATGTGGGGGAAAATGGGATTGGATGATGATGATGATAATGTCATGTAGTTTGAGAACTCAAATAAAAGAGAGGAATGTGAGTCCAGAGGAGTTTGTGAGTGCTTTGCTGATATTTCTGCACACTAATAAGATTTTTGTTTTCTTGCTGAGCCTTTAGATTACAATATAAACGTCTAATATAGGCCTCATTCTGAAAAGTTAACTACTCAGGTAGTACACCTTGAGATCCAGCTAATGGAGAATTTTGTTCTAAGAGCATCTAGTCTGTTTGTTACATTTAAAATGTACGTTGTAACCTAATGTCCTTTTTATCCAGTTTCTTGGTCCATGTTGTATGCCATAATTTTTCATATTTTTTTAATGGTCTCATTATCCTACTTGCAGTTTTGATACGTGCCAGCAGACATGGGCGAGGAGCAGAGGTGGTGATATTAGATCACGGCCTCTATCAGAATCTCCCCACTACAGTCCGCCAACCCCTCTGCCGGCTGTGGAAGGCAATTGTTCTTGGTGACCATACACAGATGAAGAAAAATTCTGCACAGCTGGGTGTTACAGGTCAGTGTTTTGGAGGAACTGGTGGGAAAGCAGGAAGTTAAGGGATGAATAAGATGTCAGTATTATAACTGATAATGGCAGTACAGTACTGATTATTATATCCAAGTCTATCCACCTTCTTGGCTTATCATGCCACCATCCACCTTCAAACTCATTCTGAGACACCTTTTTCACCACCTTTGTATCATCATCATCGCTGGTGGTGGTGTTGCTGGTGGTGGCTGCAGCAGCAGCAGCGTTGGTACTGATGGTGGTGGTAATGGTCTGCTTTCCTGTCAGAGAAACCTAGCCCACTCCCCCCTCAAAGAGAGAGAGAGAGAGAGAGAGAGAGAGAGAGAGAGAGAGAGAGAGAGAGAGAGAGAGAGAGATCAAGGCCTCGCCATGTGCCTTGTGGCCAGTAAGTGCATGGCGAAGCTTGAAGCGAAAGAGCCATCCTTCAGATGCCTTGAAGTCCTGCATGTTGTGCAGGCATGTAAACTTCTCAGCAGCAGGCATCACCTTGGTCCCACGCACTAGCACACCAGCACCACGTTGCTGACGAAACCACATCAATGTCGACTGGTTGATAATGGCGTTCCTAGCCTGGGCAATTACCTTCCTGTTGCCCCGACGTGGCTTTCGTCAAAGTCCTGTCCATACTGCGTAAGCTTGTCACGTAACTTTTTGATATCAAACGATATTGAATGGGCTAGATGAGACTCGCGAAGAATGCGTCCTGTGGTCCAGCCCGCGTCAACCTTGCCCAGTATATCACGTTTCTTCTCCAGAGTCAGAACCTTCCTCTTCCGTTTTTCAGGTGGTGGTGGGGCCATCACCACACACACACACACGAGAATACAGCAGTGGAGGGCCACAACCTGAAGAAGATAGTGAATCACCACAAACGCAACCGCATTCACAGCCATTGTTGCAAGTGCTACCACTCACGATGGAGACAAAGGCGGAAACTGAGGTGCGGGATTGTGTTCGCCGGCAGGCAGTACAGCACTGCCATATTGCACCCAAAGGTTGCTTTTGAGCGCAGAGGAAGCAAAACGTGGCAAACTGACATCTGCATATAAGGTTCACTAACGTTTGCCCAGGCAAGGGTTAGTATGTGATGGCTACAGCGGATGACAAGTATATCACTGCCACAGGCAGTGTATGACTAATGCGGTCTGCCGGGTGACTCTGGCCATTCAGTAGGGAGGTGGACAGGTGTGCATGTGAGGGGTTTCACATTAATCTCGGAGGTTGGGGGACTTCCGCCATTTGGTGTAGAGGCGGACGGGTGGTTTTACCGTACACATGCTTGTGGCTTGTGGTCTGTGTTACACGCCCGGTGGCCACTGGAACAACACTCACCTCGTCCTTTCGAAAATAACCACAGGATTTTCTCAAAATATGCTCAATGTGTTTCCCAGGTAAAATTACATAGGTTATCTTTACCTATCCTAACCAAACCTAACCTATCCCATTAGGGCTGCTTGGCTAAGGTGGCTGACTGTGGTATTGAAATGAATACTCATACCAAATGGAAGTGCATTGTACAGTACTGTACATACACACATACAGTACTGTACTGTGTACAGTACTATCATATGCATTGGTGCAGAAATTACTGTACTGATGTTGTTATATCAGGGGAAGGAATCTCTCTCTCTCTCTCTCTCTCTCTCTCTCTCTCTCTCTCTCTCTCTTTGTGTGTGAGTGTGTGTGTGTGTTCCAGTGGCTGCGCAACTTATGTTCGGTTGAGAGGCGGATGGCTGCTGTCACTGAACATGTTCTCGTGGCTTGTGTCTGTGTTCAATGGTGGTGGCGATTGGGCAGACTTGTCTGGTGGCCACCCGACTTTCAGCGTTTGGTAGAAAGGCGAACGGCTGCTGTCACCAAACATGTACTCATGGCTTATGGTCTGTGTTCGATGGTGGTGGTGGGTGGGCATGACTTAGCCCGGTGGCTGCGCAATTTTTGACGTTCAGTGGTCAACGAACGTGTACTCATGACTTGTGGTCTGTGTTACAATCTCAGTGGCAGTTAGGAAAGAGTTAGCCAGGTGGCCGCGTGATACTGGACACTCGGTGGGGATGCGTATGGACGTTTTGACACTGCTTGTGGGCTACAGTTGTATTGCTCTGGTACTGGAGGTTCACTGGGAGTGATTGGATGAGGGTGCGACTTTGACCATTCAGTAAAGGGGGGGGACAGACATTTCAGCTTTGGTAATGGGTTACGGAGTACTTCCCGCTCATGGCTCGAGCCCGGCGGACACGATACCGAATGTTTGGACACGCTGACTGGCCAGCCGAAGTTCTCGGGCACTTTTACGTGTGGATAATAGCAAGTAAATTTGAATAATGGTGTAATAGAGCCTAGGTCCAGCGTCCTGATACTGATCACTATGTATTATATCCGTCTGTGTATTGCCAGATGCCACAATCCCTCAAGGGGTGGCTATTTGACTTTGAGCTATTTGTTTTACAGGGAGGGGCACTAACCTTCCACCAACCCACTTGCTGACATGTAGGGAGCACGTATGGTTTGGTTATATGGTTACCCCCCAGCATTGTAAATGGTTTCTTGGCTTACAGAAAACCATTTGGCTTGTCACTCAATGTAAAGCCACCTATAAAGGAAAGAAAAACAATAAGAAGTGACAGGAATGATGAGATAAATAGGAAGAGAGGAGGGCCAGCACAGGAAAAGAATGATAAAGGCTAAGGAAGGAGTAGGCAGCACTACATCAAGTGAGTGGATAATGGTCGGCACTACCTACCACAATGTATTATATATATACAGTAATCCATTTACTTTCCGGACGACTACTATCCGGTTACTGTTTAGACACTGATGTTGGAAACCCAAAAATGCCAAAAAATTGAAAAAAAAAAAATCCAGTTTTTTTGACCTGTAAGTTTGAATTTGGCGCGCAGCTCCGAACAGCTGTGTTTACATACCATTCCCACTCTCTCCCCCTCCTGCCACTCCTCCAGTTGTCTCTGAACTGCCGTGAGTTTTTGTTTAAACAGTCATAATTCACAGTGCTAGGGATTAAGTGCAGTTAAACACTGGATTACTGTACATGCTTCAAGAGCATTTATCATTACTGTGAAAGCCTTAGAGGTGGGGTAATATTCGTAACAGCCACCATGGACATTGTAAGTACACTGTCAACTGCCAAATATTTTCCACAATCACTTCTAAATCCTCATTCTCTGGTTACATTTTTATTTACTTCATGCTTTGTGTCCCATATTTGAGTTCATAGGCTGTGAAAAACATGATTTTCATAGTAATTACCATGTCTCTTACATACATTCACTATCTAGTCAACTGGTGAACATATTTGCCCTACTCACCTCTAAATCATAATTTTTCTGGTTACATTTTATTTACTTCATGCTGTGTGTCCCATATTTGAGGGCATAGGCTGTGAAAAAGGTGATTCT